>LGSN01000462.1:0-43048 GCA_001314375.1 Phytophthora podocarpi | reverse complement strand
CAGCAGCCAATCAAATCAAATCTTCGTGTCCCGTCCTTTTCCTCTGAAACCTACTCAAAACATTCGGGAGGTTTGAGTAGGAAATGAAGGTTTGACGTGATTGGTCAACGAATCTGCGAGAAGGTTTAATTTGATTGGCTGTGGCACAATTGTAATAAACCATATCGTGGCGAGCATGAACCGCAGCGTCGCACGGCTTGCGCGCTTCCCCAATATTGACGCTAGGCTATCGCATTGATGAAGAGCCCCTCGTCGTCGTCATCTACGTCGCTATCGGCGTCGTCAAGCAACTGAACTACTGCCGAGGTCTGTAGATGCTGCAGCAGCACGCACACTGGTTCGTGTCATCGCATGCGCTGTTATCGTTGTGTTGAAGCCGCTCGTGTGTGATCTTATATCTACTAATGGAAAAACAGTGCGCATTTCTGTTCCCAGCTCAGCACTCACAGTTCAATGGCGAACGTTTTATCTGATTGGAAGCTGAACCTTACTTACTTTCCAACAGTGATAACCCCTAGTATATACTTAGACTCATCGATGCACAAAAAACCCTAAATTCATAATACCAATTGTTGCGCTCGAACTCGACGCGAAGCTTTGAATAATTACCCATTCATCAGCCTCCACCTTGCCTTCGTCACCACTAGATGCAAGGTCGGCGTCTCCACTATCCATCGCTGAAGGTGGAACGTATGTCGGTGGCTTGCGGAAAGTTGGACAGAGTGGGTGGAGAGGTAGATCAAGCCCATGGCGGACGCTTTGTACTCATATGCGACGTGTCACGTTCGAATTAATTATCTTGACTTCGATGGACGCAAATGAGTACATTTCAAACCAAATGATCGCTAGGTATTTAACCTCAAATTGGAGTTACGCACACCATACCCCCCCCCCCGAGAATCTGGCCTACATGATAGAACCATTGCTTGCTAAAACAAAAATCTCTAGGGGAAAAACAGTTATGCCGGATTGAAAAATGTGTCTCCGTTCTTGAGGTAGGTGGCCAAAACAATAATTTTCTTCATAAATGATCTACGAGCAATTACGGATCGAATGGAAGCTCCCAGAACTCAACATTGGAAGTAGAATGGGTCCAAATGCTACCTAAAGCTGAGGGTTTGTTAACGGTCATTTCGTTCTGAAACTCTAAGTCAATATCAGGTGGCACCCATCCTGTCAGATAGCGGCCTCATTGACTTCCTCTGCATCTGTCTCTTTTTTCTTTCTTTTCGGTTTCTTCGTGCTGCTTGCATTTGGCTGCTTTGCTGCCGCTTCTTACTGTTAGCTGCTTTGTTTGTTAGGTTCTTTTTCTTCCGCGCCTTTTTGACCTCAGCGACTTCTGCAACCTCTGCCGTCGAAGGTGTTCGATAGGTCAAGGCGCTTCGATACCGTTCGGGGACAAAAGAGAGAATCTTCTTGTGGTTATCGTTGACCTTCTCTACATCCGCTCGTGGTGGGGGGAGCGGCTTCACTGCTCCGAGGTGGTCTTGCACAGTCGTACTGTCAACAGAACTAATGTTCGTACGCAAAATGCTATGTGGCTCGATATGACCGTCCGGCTTTACTCGATATTCAATGACTCTAGGTTCGGCTTTCGGCATGCGGAAAAAGGTGGAATATTTTAATCAGCGGGAGGTCCTTGTACCGCGAGTAAATCACACTCTTGAAGTCGTGAAACGGTCTGGGGTCGTCGTCTAACAGAACACACACGTTGCTCTCAGCGGAGGTCTTTACTAGTTCACCTGCTTGCAACTAAGTCCAGCACTCGTTTCGATGGTACTTCAGCTTTATCAGCCCGAAAGCTAGATCACACGCATTTTAGTGTGGCCCTTCACGGAGAATTTCACGTTAGCCTCAGCAAAAAATCCGCATCAACCAGCCAGCGGAAGTACATCATGACTGCGTTGTTCTTGTTTTGTCCAGTGCAGTTGTCAGCGTACAGTGTCAGATCGGCGGTTCGCTCGGAATAATAGCTTCATCGCACAGAAAATAGTGCAACATGTTGATAACTTCATTACTGCCTTTGCCCCCCTTGCACTCAGACCACACAAGTTTCGTTGTCTGTTGTCGTTCTCCAGATGAATTTCAAAAACGGACACACTAATAAGTGACAGGAAGTACCAGGCGGAGAGTGTCTGCAGACCGTTTGGGAGTGTAAGAATTTGGGAGAAGTCCATGGTGGCAATAATGTTTGTTCCCATCGTTTCTTCTCGGTCTAGAGAATACCGAACCCTATAATTCAATAAAAAAGTCAAACAAACTGATCGCTAACATAGAATAGTTAAAATAAACGAAAAATTAGAAATCTCACCTGAAAGCTCGTGTGTTGGCAATGTGCTCACCAAATTCCCGACCGCGCAACTAGCTATCCTCACTATTGGACATGTGTTTGATTCTCGACTAAACACAGAGCACTTGTCACAGACATTGGAGCAAGCAACACGGATTTTATTGTCTGGGCAGCAAGTTTTAGCGATCGTGAAGTATGAAATGTATTCTTTAAGATCGCTCAAACTTGCTGCCCAGACATTAATTTCATTGTAGTAATGCATGTAGTAATTGTAGAGACGATTCCATGTTAGGTACGAGGACAGCATCTTGAACGGTTGATCGAGTGTAGTAGTTAACTGTTCAGCCATCGTTCTTTCGGCTTTTACGCATCTTGATTGGTCCCTGCACCATTTCCCCAACAGTATTAGCTACCTCCTCACGCCAATTTTTGCTCAACCTCGTATCTATTTTTGCAGCATTGTGGTTAGCAGCACCTCGGTGGCCAGACAGCATCATGTCGCCAGCGTTGAACTGACGGCGATATCTCGTTAGTGAGGCATCACCGACGTCATAACCCGCAGCAAAATCCTTCCGGCACACGCGACCTACTAACGGAAGGATGTAGGTGAACCACTTGAGCACTGCGCGACGAAGCATCCGCAGCTTCAGCAACCGAAAGAGCCGTCATGAGACTCGCAACGTTTTCCCGTTTCGTCATGTGTGACAACGATAGTAGCAACATGGTGATCGCCAGATCCTTGCCGTTTAGGCAGCCACAGTCACAACCAGAATATATTTGCTGGCAACATATTCAATCCTTGGGAAACTTAAATGCTGAACGCTATAGCCAGACCCTTACCTCGGCATCCTTCAAGGCGCTTTCCGGCTTTCACAACCGGGTCGCAATGGGGCTTAGACCAAAGCGGAGGACCATACGGAATTAAAATCACTTCAGACTGGTTGAAGTACAAATAAACGCATATTCGTGAGAACACTACATAAAACTCCTGTAGCATAACCCCCTCCCCCCAATTGACCTCCGTCGTCGCACAGATGCGCTCCGAAAGCCGTCAGTCAGATAATTAGCTGCGCTGTCAGCGCAGCGCACTTAACGCCACGATAACCGCGACTTTTCAGACCAACTAAATATTTACCAATCATAAACAGTTAAATTGGCTTAATTTACGAACTGGTAGTTAGTTCGTTGCGACGTTTCGGCCCGATCACAGGTATACGTGCCCACGTTGAGAGAGTGAATCCGAGAACTGGTATAACTATCGATTGATATTTGACCTGACTTAACCCCCCCCTCCTGTGCTATTCAACTACCCACCCATCAATGAATACCAACCCATGAAGTGTGCATCGATTTCGGGAAAGTGAGTATGAAGTAATCCACTCCAATCCGCCAATTCTCCCAGTATAACGAACCTTAACAAGACGACAATCCATCTGAAACGATCAATGCTGCTACGGCCGTTACCTAAGGTACCGAGGGAGGTGGTTTGCAGTCGTTGCTCGGGTTGTGTATGCCCCCCGGTTGCAAAACGGACGCTGCTAGACTCGCTTGCTAATGTTGGTTTCGTGGTGGTCGACTCAGAGTGGCGATGGCGCATCGTCACATTTTCTCCTGCAGACGTACGGATAGAGCGGGACTTCGGCAGCGTGCTAAGATATCAACGAATGAGACCGATCACCTGGCTCTGTGTGGTAGAGGTTCTCACAAAGGCTCAATCATTGATTTCTGTCAACGCACTACGGTTTCGGACAATTGATGCTACCAAATGGCCGACAGAACCGACGCCTGTTAGTAAATTCTGAATTATGTTGATACGACTGGATGATTGGTCATGATGGTACAGTTGCAGCATGGAGACGTGAAAATCGAGGTAAAGTCGAACCCCAGACGGCAATTCGAGTCTGTAGCGGTCATGATCTGTGATAGCTATCACGCGATAAGAGCCAATAAACCGTGTAGTGAACTTGCAGATGCATCGGTGCCAAAGTGGTCCAAACCGAGATTGCAGGTATTTAGTAGCATATCGTCGCCAACATGATACTTTCAAAAACCTGTTCTTGTAGTAGTTCCTAGCCAATTCACTTGAGCTGCTGGAGATATATTGCATGCCTCGTCTAAGATTACCAACTGATGCTCGAGAAAAGAAGTTGCTAGTCACGTCGTCGTTGTGGAAGTCGGCAAAACACGGTCTAAACTGAGAGAGGTTGATAGTCTAAATCTGTACTGAGTGGAGATAACCAAACCAACTCGTGAACGCATGAATTGTACATAATGTTGCAAATACCAGCTTGGCGTCCCTATTCGTTGGCGAAGTGACGAAGATATTCGACAAGCACTTTGTTGGTGACTTCCGGACTGGTCATCCGTGGACAGTTTGATAGCTAAACGGAACTGAAGTCTGGTACCTTGCAGCTCGATTTTTGTACCACTGCTTCGCAGTAAACATGACCTATCGATCTTAACAAGTGAACCAGGCAACCTGTGTAGCCGCTGACAGAAGCCACAAAATATCGAAGCGATTTCACTGGTAGAGAGTTCGAGGTGGTCGGCACAATGTGAGTTTGCTCTGAGAGCCGATCCACAATTACCAGGATGCCGCCAAACCTTCTGTCTGTAAAGCGAAATTTGTTCATGAAGTCCATTCTGATATCAGTCCATCGACGCTCCAAGATGTCCAAGAGGTAGCCGTTGTGCTATGGGCTTGCCTCGGGTGTTCTCTTCGTTGGTAGAGTTCGCAGCTTTCAACGTCGCAGCGAACCATTAGGAACGAACCAATACGAGCGAGCCATGAAGGGTCAGTAATAAACAAGTTTAAGGCTACAAGCAACTGTGTCTTTGGTCAACCAGAATTCCTGCGGGCCGGGGTATCGTCCTCTCCGCGCAAATAGCGTTTTAATGAGCGGCATTGGTTGAAACGCACACGCGTGCTGGAGCACCAGGGCGAATGCAGAAGAAAATGATACCATCAGACAGCTTGAAGCGCTGGTACTTGTGCAAACGCGGCGCGTCACTTGTGAGCTTACGCCAGATTCGACGAACGTATATAACAGTAGCGTAGACACGGCTGTACTCAGCTGCGATACTGCATAAAGCAGATTACGCAAAGAGGGCTCCTTCGTCGATATATTCTTGACTGGTGAGCGATTTCAACATGGGCGATAGGCTAATGGCTCTAGTGGTGCCCGTTCCAACTGTGTGCAATATCGTGTCAGCGACAATGCTCGTTCACCGGTGACCTACTTGAACTGCGGTTGAAATGAGCAAACTCGTTAAGTCAATGCGACAGTCACTGATAACATATCTGCTGTTGATCAACATTTTCAACGGCGCGGTTGTCAGTAGTCACGAAGAACGGACGGTCAAAATTCAGATTTAATGTTCTCATCGCTCGGAGCAAAGTAATTCCTATCTCGGGTACCAGGATTAAGGTCCGAGAATACCAGCAAAATTGACGATCTAGCCACAACAAATCGGCAACATGGTCAAATTTACATTTGCAGTTGAACAACGTTACCGCCACCAGGAATTCCATATGAATGTCATAAAATAACGTATTTGTGCCAGGTCGAGACGCAAGATCAACCACATATACTAGCCAATCTTAAAGACATTTCTATTTCGATAAAAACTGGCTGTGTAGCCAAACTGTGCCACAACCAGTCCGAATCTCAAGGGAGATACTCTAACGTAAATTTGGCTAACCCTGTTGGTCATATGCAGGGGTAGGCCGTATCATGACAGCTTATGGCAATAGCTGCAAACGCATACACGTAATGATGTAGCATGCAAGTACTGTACGGGTTCGGTTTGTTGTCATTATCGTTTGCCCAAGCTGAATTGAAGTATAATTGAGCCACTTTACTCCCTGCACAAATAATGTGAATCGAAGCGAATCTAAGAGTGTAGTGATCACTTTGCGAATCGACATCTTCTTGATGTGAATCATTGTGTAGTTAAGCACTATCATGAGACAGTTGTGCCCGCTCGATTGCCTAGATCAGCCATTCTTCAAGGTTTATAGCCACGCTTGAGAATTGCAACTATGTAATTACTATAATTTGTTCGAGTCGAGTATAATTTAAGTCAAATTGAAACGGATCAAACATCGTTATGATGCCTTCATTCATGTTCACAAGTAGTAAGCACTAGTGTAGATTATAGACATCGATAGGGAGAACGACGTAAGTCGCATTGCCATTCAAAACTTTCGTGAATTGGTGCTTTTCGAGTAAGATCGCTTCGTTGGACATTGTTGAGGATCGCGCAGTAAAGAATACCGAAGTCAACAAACGTTGCGTCAGTTCTGGACTCTCGCTTCGTGAACGCTGTTTTGAATATCTTGCTAGCTAAGTAGGAATAGAACTGGATATCTTTAAAGTTAAACCTTGCAATTTTATATTCTTCGGGAAAAGCGTTTTTGTTCGTCGACGTCCACTGTCCTTCACGAATTATTGAAAGAGAACCCTCCAATCGGAGCATGAACAGGTCTTGCCGCAGAAATCGTAACAGACGCTCTGGTATCTAACTTGATCAAGCGACTTCGACTCATTATTGAGCATTCTTGATCAATATCGCATAATTAACAGTAACCAAAAATGTCCGATCCCGCTTTTTAGTTTTTGTCACGAAGCAAGATATCCTCCTGTCCAATGCAAAGCTATAAAACATACCCAACACGCAGTACAGGATTTCAAAATGAGCCTGTCTGCTTGCTACTACGAGAGTAGCAATTTTAGCGTGCCACCTAGCAAGCTTCGTGTTTGCAACATTCTTTCCGACACCGACTTGCTTTTGCCTGATGAGCGAGTGGGAGTCGTGATTGCGAGGGATTTCCATAGCCTAAACAGCAGTTTCACCTAGTACACGTCTCATGTGCGTGGTGGCAACAGGGATAGAAGTTATTGCCTCGAAGTAGAGCAAACACCGATATAGTAGTATTAACTATCACAACCTCTGGAAGTAGCTGAAACATCAACAGTTAAACATGTCAAAAACGCGATGATACCGACCTCATTCACAAACAAATCCTCTGTGTTCGCCGAGTCGCTGTCAGTAAAATGTGTTAGACGTAGTTCAATTATCACTTCGACGCAGTCAGACTTAATTTCGGCTTTAATAGTGTTAATGGTGTTGTAATAGTATTGTGTCTCTTAAAACGTTGGGCCAGTTTCCACTGATTCATGGACCACTGAGACCTATCTAACCTGAGTTTTCAACAAAATATTTTTGTAGCTGAGGATTTGGCCTCACAAGCCTCAGCACCATACCCACAATGGTCGCATGCTACACTAGCCGATTCATGGCATAGATCCTCCAAACAGTTGGGTTTACCTGATGCGCATGGCTAATGTGTTACCAACATAAACGTAATGGGTACCAGCCTCTTTAAAACGTTGTTTTAAACCACGGTAAAGCTCACATTGCATACTGTGCTTCTTAAGTGTTGATTCGGCCTCTTCCCCTTTCCAAGAAAAACAAACATAGCTTAAGCCTACACAGAAACCTAAAGCCACAAAGATTCGATATACCTCACTGGCGTTTCTCATTCACGTGTGCATACGTAGTAGATCGAGAAAAATATCCTCCCCAGGAGTTATCGTAGCCTTCTTTGCTTCGTTCTGTTTATGATTTTGAAGGCAAAAATGCATAAATATTCGGAGTAATTATTGCCACATACGTATGTGGCGAGTATGAAGCTTACTACGCAGGAATAGTGTTAGCTGTATGTAGATAGTATGTGGCTCATATACTCAGACATAGTTCGTATGTGGAGAGTGTGTGGCCCAAACGTAGTGAAATGATTGTGTAATTTTAAAATTAGCATCCGATAGGGACAGTAGATAAGAATCCGCGGCTGTGTGAGCTGTGGAGTGTGATCGGGCAGGCAAGTTGCTTGCTAAATGACGCGCTCCACGGAGGGAAATGCCGAGCTGCCACAGTTCGCGCGTTCTGTCAAATCGAGAGAGGAGCCAGATCCGTTGGACATGGGACATACCAAAACGTTCGACGAAGTAACCTGGTTCTTCCAAATATAGTACTGTAGTACTGGTGAGACAACAAACGTCAAACGAAGATTGAAGTTCCAACCGTCGGCTCAGCTTCCAACTATGACGCGAACAACTGTCCTAGCTGGATTGAATTCATCGCTCCCTTCACGTCCTATTGTGAATCGACATTTCAATATTTAAGTACGTCGAAGTGTTAATAACTACACTGTCGTTCTTGTCGTCAGATAATATTTAATATTGTCCTTGCATGTACAGGGCAAAAGGCCGATCATGATACTAGCTCGTACCAAAATGATAAACCCGAAGATGCAGTACTACAACTCATACGGACCCTATTATCCATTGCTGTTTATATGCACCCACAGAGGGAAAGGTCGGAAACGGAATAGCAATATCGAGAAACCAATTTGCGGATCCGGGCTTGTCAATTAATCTCTCTAATTTTTGTACTGCTTATTACGTATTCAGGTCAAGAGCGGTCGGCCTATTCAGCGCTTGCGGAGGGCCACTTGTGAGGCCGGTGTTACTGTAACGCTATCAAGGTCTCGAACATGCGACGGCGACCAATACTATCGCTATCAAGTTAACCAGCAGAACATGGCTCATACTCACCCTGTGAATGACCTATTTGGCGCGAGTACTCAGAGAATGGTCGTGTGAGCGATCCTAAAATCGTTGGAATGGTTCAGTAGTTTATACAAACAAAGTCATTTTTCAAGCTGATTCACATATATGTTGCAGACACATCAGGTAAGTCTTCAAAATATCTGTGCGAGCCCTAGTCACATTGACATCATAATGGTACATTATATAGACGTAATGTTTGGATTGCACCGAGCAACTTCAACACACACAACATTCATGCAATACACCCAAGGTTAGTCGCCACTTGATCACAACTGCAGAAGATTGCATCTTTAACGATAAAAAATGCTACCCCACGAGATGTTCTCAACATAATTAACATATTCCTGGGTGTTGTAAAACAAGAACGAGTCGAGCAGATAGTGGAGAGCCTCAAGAGAGACTTCATCACCACCAATACCGGCAACACTACGAATCTGTTCGTTAATGAAGTTGGAATAGCTACATGTCTTACATTCCAGACTGTTGAGATGCGAAGCATGTGTCACTTGTTTCCGGAGTAGACACCACTCACAAAACCAACGATATGCGATACAAATTATGGTTCACGACTAGTTTAACGGATGTTAAATTTGATCATCGTGCATTTATCGATGCTGAAATCAAAAATATTACGCGCAAAGCTATGGACGCTCTCAAAACTCATAATTCGAAGTAATCATGGTTCGTAGTTTATCTAATCATCAGATCGTGCAATTTTAATCTAACTATTCATTATATTACGTTTGGACCATAGGTAGATAAGTCTAACTGAAGTCAGCGTACTTGACGAGGTGTGTCCTCAAGCTCGCGTGTTGATATGTCATTTTCACGTTCTAAAGTACTTCAAGACCATTAAAGGTATATCGAACATCTCTTTTGGGTAACGCATTTGAAATTTCTTACCAATTTCTGGATTTGTTTTGTTTGAGCAGGAGATACTAAGTATGCTGTCAGCCACCAACTCCAGATACGGTTGTTAATGACACTAAGATCCATGACATATGCACCCGATGACGCATCGTGCGTAGCGGCTCAAACTTTGCATTTTGACAGACATCCCAGACGAACCAAAAGATCGGTGGCCAGTGACCCCCCCCCCCCCCCCCCCCCCCTCTAGAGTAATAAAGAAGCGAAAGAAAAGAAACAACAAGACGGCAAACGGGGATTCCGTCGATATACCGTTCTTTGATTCTGTCTACAGAAGTTCTCCTCGTGGTAATAGTTACTAGGCCAGTTCCAAAACATCAGATGTCAATTTATGCGGTACAACAACGGACACATATTCATTTGAGCTTATTTTATAGACAAGAGACAAGTGCAAAGAACGATGGATGTTATTGTTTTCGTAATGACTGCTCACATGGTTAAAAACACAAACATGGGCCGGGGTAACTAAAACCTTAATTGGGGATTCACATGACGCTGGACGAGAGGTTTTCAGCAATTCTAACTCTTCAACTTCTCAAGCAAATGAGTGCGCTTGGCTGTATCGTAGCATATTCATTACTGTATTTGGATTGATGTATCTGTTGGTTTGCACAGGATGTAAGAACACTGGTTAACAGAAACTACGACGTGGAAATGCAGAATTGCTTCGCGTTGCAACACTGCATGCTACTGAACAGATGTACGGAGAATATCTTCAGGTATCACTTCAAACATTTGGTTGCTATTTAGATGGGTGATGTTCTAGCAAAGAAATGTTGCAGCACTCAACGGGAGTTGATTCTGTGAAAACTCTTGACGATTATGAAATTTCCCGCGATGATGACAGCCGATACAAATACTCGCCAGACACGGGAAACTGAAAATATTCGTGCACATTTGCCAGAACACGACTCCTCTCTTGCAATCACATGATGTATTTCCGTCGAGTGGTCCGTATACAATCATGGTGTTTATGTATCTCGGCTTTAGTTGGAAAACTAATTGTGTACTACTTCCGGACCGAAACATAATGTGCAACTTAGGCTAATTAAATGTGGCAGACACACCTTTGTTTTTGGTTTTGATTGGACACAAGCACGTCACTTGTGCAGTGACTAACTTGTTGCGGCATGACCACCAATTCTTAGCTCGCTTACCCACCAACAAATCCCAACCTGGCGGGAAGTTCGCATTCTTCTTCTCTCACTTTACAATTTGCTAAAGCCCAGCGGTACCTCCGCCCACGATGCCGCGCACACCCAACGCAAATGACATCTCTCTCTCGACACCAAGCTGGAGCTGGTGTTCTTCCTGTCAGAGCTGGCAGTCCGCGGAGTGCAGCCTGCCGGCACCACCATGCTAGACAGTAAGCGGAGTGGGGCTCACCGAAACAGGGTGAGCAAGGTGTGGCAGCACCGAGCTGCTCCGTTGCCAAGTCGGCGTAGTAATGATGGGCGACCAAGGGCGTACACCGAGGTGACCTGATGGCGCTTCTTGACGCGGTGCCTCTTGAGGATCGCACGACGCTCCGTGATCTAGCAGCGGCCACAGGAGTCCCACCAACCACGTGCTCTAGGATCCTGTCAAACAAGACATCAATCACACATGTCACGGTCGTGCCGAGCCCATTGGTCACACCACAGCATATGCCCGCTCGGCTTGCGTTCGCCAAGTCATACATCGAGTCGGACCCCGTGAGTTTACACATTCCAAAATAATATTAATGATACTGATATTGTGTTCTACAATATATTTGTATTTAGGTGGCCATGGCTACATATATTCGACAGCATGTTCGACGTTATTCATTTGGATACAAAGTGGTTTTACGTCCGACGTACTATATGTCCGTCAATGAGACCGTGCCACATTGCATCACAAAGAATAAGCGACAAATGACATAGGTGATGCTACTCGTGGCGATGGCTAGGCCACGCTACGACCTCACTTGAAGAAGAATTTCGACGACAAGATTGGTCGGTGGCCTGTAGTGAAAACTACTTTGGCTATTCGCAAATCACATAATGATCCAGTCTGCACCCCCATCACGACACCAATTGAGATGATGAAGGCGGTGTGCGAGCGGGTGCTCACGGAGGACGTCATCCCTGCGACCAAGACACTTTGGTCAAGTTTGTGTAATTTTTAAAGTTTTGTTTAACTTTGTCGTTATTTTACTAATAATTTTAAATTTATTGCAGGAAAGTGGAAGCTATCGTGCAACACGACAACGCTTCACCACACGGAGGATCGGCAAGAGCATCTGTGCTGGAGGCGGCCAGCAAGGACGGATGGTGTTTGTATACCAGCCGCCTCGTTCTCCTGACTTGAATGTACTTGACTTAGGTATGTTCTGTTCGTTCCAGTCGATGCAGTACACGAGCGTACCCACGACATCGACGGTCTCATTTTGGGCGGTCAAGGAGACGTACACAGAGATCGATCCCGCCACGACAAACAAGTGCTTCTTGACTACCACAACGTGCTGCAGGCATCGCTACTTGTGGCCGGAGGGGGCAGCTACAAGATCCTCCACTTGCACAAGGATGTTCTAGCGAGAGCTGGAACGCTACCAGTAGCGTTGCCGTGCTCGGAGAAGGCATACAACGCATAATATAAACGCGCTGATTTCTTGTCTAATTTAATGGTCTGTCGTTGCTGAAATGTAACTTAAAATCAACACATCATGTAGCACTACACTGTAGTTATGATAAAAATTGTGCGCTTTGTCTAAACGCTTACGCTTCTAATGAAATTTTGCATCGCGATTAATTCGATCAAGGAGAGAAATAACCGACCTCAGCAGACAGCTGCACGTTATGTTTCAGTCCGAAGGCAGTAATAGTTGATGGGTTTCATATTTTGACAGCTAATCCCATCGGATACAGTTTTTCCCCTGGATAAGATCCACAGAAGATGGTTACTGCATTCAAATGCAGTTGTTTGTGGTTATTACAGTCGCCCAAGATCCTTTCATGAAACGTGTGTAACAGATTTAACCAGCTTTAACTGAACAGGGAATATACCAAAACCTGAAAATATGATGTCTAAAGTCACAGAAGCTATAATTACGAACGGAACTGCCAGTTTCGAACAATGTTTTCAAGCTTAGCAATTTTACAGCATTGTCAGCGATGGGAAATCCCTAATTTAGGGACGTGCTTGACATTTTACCAGGAACCAACAGCAAGAATCAAATGGACACAAAATGTTATTACTGTCGAATTAAGTGCGCGCCAAAGGACCTGCTGAGATCCAAAATGAGCCGAACAGTATCAGGTAACGGCTTTCAACTTTTGGGTCTCCTGCAGAAGTGTGTGTTCCAGGTCTTAGTATCTTCTCAGAATCAAACGTCAACTCCGGATAAAACCATTTTAACATGCGGGTTAAGATCTCTGAATAACCGAGGAAAACCAAATCGACGCGTTCGTGGCATCAGACCAATACAAATTTGAATGAAAGCAAGCACATGACCAGACCTAAACCAAGTAATATCAAAGGATTGTAACATGATAATCATTCAAGCAAGTGAAAAATTCTACGTGTTTACAATGAACATAGTGGATGCAGCATGTAGTGCTATCACTGCGTTAGAGACTTCAAAAATCACTCGTCGCGACTCATAAAACAGTGGTGACAATCATATTTACGGCTTGGGTGAAGACGCTGGTGGATTCAATGATATATGCATAACACTTGAGAATGGATGCGATAGTATATCATGCTTCTGCAATTATAGCAATGTGATTGTACATCGAAACGCAGAGGTATCTCGTATCGCTAGACGAATATTGTGCTTGGTTCGCACGCCAATCTGAGAATCAGCAAATGCAAGCTGCTGAACTATCAAAGTTTGTCTATGTCATCCGAAACACGTCTGGGTGTAATATTTACATAATATTGTTATAATGGTTCAGGACGATTTGGTTTTTGTGGCAAAGCCTGGTCTTTTAGCTCAGACGCCATTGTTTGCTGCAGCGCGTTTAACGTAGCAAAACGATGGCAACATTAATGTATTAATAAACACAGTGGCCAAGCGATACATGTAGCGCTTTCTTAATGCACAAGTCGTTCAGCCATCTGGAGCACTTAAACTCCCAACACTCGTTGTGATGTTTCCAGTGAGTATATGCAATACTCACTAGGGCTTGATCCTAGAGAACATGCACCAACATCTATGCCCACCTTGAAGATTTTCGCACCACGCAAATAAAAAAACTGTTCTTCGAGATAGCTTTGAACTTTTACGTTGAAAAAGCCAGAGCTACAGCAAAAACATGGCACAATTGCGGTACTTTGTTACGGACAACGACGGATTTAGACGGCAACGGAAAGCCGGCTGTCCATAGCCGTATTCATAGTAAACTGTAAAACATTTTATCCAATCAAATTCATGTATTCTTAAACTATGACCAACCAGCTTTCGTTTATTGTTGAGTTGTTCTGGTAAACTACTCCTGTCAGCTCCTATTTCTTCAGATGCAAATTAGAGCCAACTTCATTTTCCTTTCGCGCCATCGAGCACGAATCACCTAAAAAGAAGACACAAAAACGTTACACCGTGCGCAAGAAGCACGCCGCTGTCCGTCGCATCCAAGAGGGTGGGGTTGAGGACGTGGCCCGGGAGCTGCTTTGCACTCGCGGCACCGCCCACGGGTGGTGGCAGCAGGCTGGCAAGCTGCTAAGCTTAGCTGGCCACGCCACTTCCAAGGCGACGAAGAGGCAGGGGTGCAAGGCAATGGCTCCTGACGTCCCTGCCGTCGGCACCTTCATGAAGGGCAAACGGCGTGCGGGGCATGTAAGAAATATCAAGCGGTTTTAATGTGATTTGTCATTATCCTAAGTTGGTTTTGATTGTTGTTTGTACACTAGGCGTTTACAACACGAGGCATCATGGAGTACATGTGGCAGATCGAGCCTGAATGAGTGTACATGGACGACAAGAAGAGCGGGCTTCTACCGCTGCTGCGCCTGTGTGAACGTATCGGTAATTCCATTGTATTATTGTAACCTTGTGGATATTTAGGTGTAATGCCAGCAGTACTGACAATCCGTGATGATGGTAAGGTTTTGATGCTTATTGCAAATGTTGTTGTTTTATTTATTCTAATGATATTTTCGGTTGTATTGTTTAGGTAAAAAAAAAGCTGCCAATTCTGTTCATCGTGCATGGCAAGTTCGGTGGTTGTATCGAAGCCAAAGCTTTCGAGGACTACCCGGGCTGTCACTTCTACAGCGGCTCCAGTAAGTCACCACCCACCTAGATATCGCATACGTAATTGAGTACTGTGCTTCCGTCCTTTCATATTTTTTGACTGGAGAAACACGAGCGGAAGCGTATCAACGCCTGCTACAGCTGCAGCGAGCATGAGCGGCTAATGCAGAGATGGTGTAATGTTATGTTAGCAAAAAACTAACACAAAGATCAAAAGACGGTGATAAATAATCACCGCCCAGTGTAGATCCATACAGACCCCAAGTCAAAAATCAGTACTTGGTGTGGCCACCTTTGCTGGCGATGACTGCATCAAGCCGAGCTGGCGTCAACAGCACGCACTTGCGGATGACGTTGTCGTTAATGATTGTTCATATATCGAGAAGCCATACCTTCAAGTCCTCAATGGAGCTTGCTGGCTGACGATTCAGCTCGCGCTTCATAATCGCCAACACATTATCGATCAGATTCAGATCGGGGCTCTGTGGTGGATGGCGAAGGTCGTGTAGCCCCAAGGCCTTCACGAACTTCGTCGTCGCCTTGGCCCGATGCCTGAGGCGTTATCCTGTACGAAGTTCGTTGATCGCTGCAGACCGAGCAGTAGGCGCGTAAATGGGATCTCTTGCTGAAAGAGGTGCCTATAGTATTCGCCGTCCGCAGACTTCTCACAGAAGTGCATCGACACCGTAAGCCGAGATAGAGGATCAGACCATCAGCGACTTCCGGCTTGACTTGAACGTCGGCACGATGCACTTCTTGTGGAAGGCCTCGTGGATCCTGAGCCATACCGAGACACGGCCAGAGGTGCCATCGAGCTCCGCGGACGCCTCGTACATGAAAAGCACGTTCCCCCATTCCTCCCCCTCCAGGTGAGCCAACCTCTTGGCGTAGGAGAGGCGCTGCTTGCGGTGCTTCTTCGAGAGGTAGGACTTTTTACGGGTGGAGCGTCTGTGGAACCCCGCCTCGGTGAGGCGGTTGCGCACCACTTGAGGCGACAAAGTAAGACCAGTGTCCTTGGAAACAGCAGTCGCCAGGACTGCTGCGCTAGAGAAACGGTTCGTCTCAGTGGCGCGCAGGATCCGACGGTCGTCGCGAGCCGTGGTGAGACGGGGGAGGCCCCGACACGGTGCCACAACGCAGTGGCCGTTCAGCTTGAAGTGCGTAATGATATCACGCAAGGAAGTGCGCGGCATTTCCAGTTCTCAGCGGATTCTTGAATAGCTGTAGCCCTTTTACCACTTGCTAACACACAGGCAGCGGATTTCGTGCGAGTTTAGCTGACGGATAGGGGCCATGGTTGCATTGGGGGTGTACTGCGGCAGGTAAATGCAAGAGTGAGCTGTTCGAAGTTCCATCGCGAGTTTCCTTGCCGCCAAAAAATATGGCAAAGTTTGGTTTTCATTCGTGCATCAATTTCACGAAGCATACAAACGTTCGTATAGTTGGCAAGAGAGTAGACAGTGGGTGCTCACTTTATTTGCACCGCCTTTTGGCTCAACGCTGATTGACAGAATACTAGCGCGAAGTAGTGTGATTGGCTAAGCGTTTTCGCCAGAGGGCTCGCTTGCGTTTCGGGTGGTGTGCGCTGCGTAGCGCAACCATGATTGGTTGTCAAGCAAGACTCGAAAGCCCACGTTGAAGTTGACTGGGCGGTGACTTACTGGAGCCGCTGTACACGATTCAGGAAAGCGCCTGGATTGACGCTCTAAGCTGAACGTTTGTATGTGGATAAGCTACTAAAATACGAGATTGACGATCTCGCTGTCCTCCTTCTCGACAACTTCGAGTGCCACGTGTCGGAAGCAGGACATCGGACCGTTGCTGAAGTGGCCAATGCCACTGTTGCTCCAAAACAGCATAGCGGTGTGCGAGCCACTGAAAGTTAGGGCCATGGGGCCACTCAAGGCAAAGATGCGTACCAAGAGGTCCGGTATCACCGGCGGCACCGCCTAAGAGAAACGCATCCGTGCGATTCGTGCGACAATTGACACGTGGGAGGACATTCGCGAGGAAAACGCAATTCGTAGCTTCGAGAAAGCTATTCCGCAGTATCCTGAGATTAGCATTTGAATATAAACATCGTTTTATGTTTCTAAAAGTACGTTTTCGACCAATCACATTTTCTTTTTAAACGGTGCCGGATATTACGTAATGTTGCTTATTACAGAGGGTGGTAGTCAGTGCTGACATTTAAACCCGTCGCGTACTTCTTGCGACAATTCACGTCAAGGGCATAACAATTCCAGATATAACCCGAAATTGCTTACAATCAAATCACTACGCTTCACACCCTACAAGGAAGAGCTCAGGGATTCATCCTTTCTGTCTAACGATATAAGTCAAATCATTTATCGGTTCTTAGCCATATACACACTTCATTTTCGATTCATTCTAAAGCCGAAGTTGCAACAACCTCAAACCACTACTAATAGTTATAGTGTAAAACGGAAAGGAGTAGAGTACTACACGGAATTCAATATACACCGCAGTAAATATCAAAAATGGCATGTCAGCAAAAGCAAGAGACCACTGGATGCGAGCTGAAGTGTTGTATGTTAAACAAATTATGCTATAGTCATTGTTCGCGACAACTCCGTCTAGGTTAGTATTGGTAGTAATTCCTATCACAATCGGATTCCACGATCAAAAACATAGACTCTGAGTCAATGTTTTATTCAATGACTCGCCTGTCGCTACTCGATGGATGCTACCATACGGCATACCACAGAGGCACTACAGATTATATTTCATCTGTCTGCTTGGTAGCACGTGACGAATATGTGACTTGTCCCTTGACGAATACGCTCACATACTCGTATGTTTCTGTAATGAGGAAGTGGCGGCAACGGCGTCCATCAAATAATATGACTTGAGAGAGACCAATATCGTGATAATGCTTATACAAAATCGTTCTTAAAGTCTGAAACGTAGTTCGGCAGTAGATAGCGAATCCCTTGAAGCATCATGTCCGTGTTGTGTAGGACGTCCGCACGACGGTGCACTAGTTGTTAATACGATGCGCGGTATGTTTCTTGGCGACTTCATGTTGTTCGGCTGTGGGGTAATATGGCGAAATGTTCATATTACTGGGTTAGAATGTCCCTTTGGTGTGGGTACTGCCGATATTTGCGTCGGAATCAGCCCGAGAACTTGATATCTGGCGAGTCTGACGAGCGATAGTACGCCGACTATGCTTTGCATTGTTGCATCCACTGCTTTTCGATGGTATATCGCCAAGTGTTAGCATCCTCCAGCACGGCATTCTAACCTACACGAGACACACGAGCTTCAAGATTGTTGAGCAGCAGAGAGAGTGTGCCGATTTCGTACTTGAGCAGCTCACGGATGTACTTGTTTGAAACTCTGGCATCCGCCCATGCTTTTGCTGGTACTACTTATCACATACTTTCGGGTAATCCTTCACCTCATTGCCTCAATAGAAGTCACCCGGTTTACCACGCACGATAAACAGTATCAGCAAAATTTGTTTTATCTCAAATCTAGACTTAAAAATCAATACTATCTTTCAATGAGGAAAACAAACAACTTCTTTCCATCCGCTCTTGCTAGTATTGCTGGTGTTAGTTGAGTCGCATGCCGTTTTATCCCAAGTACCTTGCCAGAGTGCGTCGTACCTTCCCAGCCAAATTTTCTTGAGAGGCATGTCGAAATTGCCTGTCTCATCAACGTTGTAAATCTCCGACAGAGTGTAAATGCTGTACTTGTCTCAAATATCTAAGACAAACTCCAGATGAGTTGGCGTCAAAGGTCTAGGGTGCTGTTTCGTAGGTTGAGGGTGTAATCATAGCTAAACTCGAACAATTACGACGGTTATTCTAAATTTTACAGTACATACAACAATATCGCATTAGACCAACCACAAAAGCGTGGCACGCTCGTTTCAGACCGCTGTGATCACTCTGAAGCAACTTCTTGTCACCCATGTAGTTGGTTAGCCAAGTGGTGGAATTGCTTCTGATATACACGGACATGTACTTACTATGTCGACAGTATCCGTTGTGCACAGTCTATATGAAATATATTAGATTTGACTACTTTCCTTTATCAATATATCGATATTACAAGGTTTTAACTTTTCAACACGCCTCCAATCTTTCTTGTGCTTGTATAGACCCTTTGCACAAATGGGAAAATCTCTCTATCCTTGTCGTTTTAGCGTCGGGCGGCGATCGGAATCGTTAAAGTCAGAAATCACATCCAGCTGCTCCACACAATCACTGATGGTCCGTCTTGGTATGACAAACCATTTTGCGTTATCGAGCCCATTGTTGGTAGCAACGATTTATAGCGCCTCTCTTGTTTTGGCGATCGTATACAACCACTTCATCTCAGCCATATTGTAGCTTTGATATTGTACTGCATGCACTCAGTAGGAAACGACAGCAGGGTGGCAGCGAGTAAGTTTTAGGCGGATAAAACGCTAAAAGCAAATGTATTTGATTGGCTAAATGTTGTGGAAAAATTATGCATACGAAACACTTTAATTTGCGTGATATCAGGTTTGCTGGTATTATATTTTTTGTGTTGATGCACCTGTACAATTCTCCACCCCCTTTGCATTTCTTGGCACAGGTGGTGGGGGCGCAGTATGGTGAGCTCGAGGGACGGATCATCTTGACAGCTAATATTTTAAGCGGTTCCGGTGCGAATAATGACACGCTGCTCAGCTGAAGCAGGAAATTAGTACCGAGGAATGAGCTGCGAGTATGTTAGCTCGATTTGACGTCGGTGACAGTCTGCCGGGTTGGGAGAAATATCCACAAACCAGTACCTAGCAGCAAATTGTCTGTCAATCCAGTGCATTAGCACTAATTTTGCACTATATTTATTGCTAAGTTAGCAGTCCCACTTTGATGTATGTTTTACTTCGCAGGATTAAATGGACGCAACCCCCTAAAATGTGAATTCTTTTCGACAACGATACTCCTACCCGCTATGAAAAATTATAGCTTTAAATAAACCATCTTGTCTTTTTACGTTTAAAAACTCTAATATAAATACATTAGAAGGTTTTAATTTTACCAGTCTAAAGCGTTCCTCCCATTTCCACTTTTAGTTTTCACGGAAGTTTAACTGCAAGCTCAAGAATAAAACACATAATGTTTCCGGTTTCTCTAAATTATGCCGCTTTGTATACTTTACTATGACTTGATGATCGTACAAGCGAACGTTTTCTCTCTCTTTGTTAAAAGGGCCTTGTAAAGAACACTGCAACGACTTAAGGTTCGTGATAATATTTTGATTACAGACAACTGCAGTGGTACGTGTAGCGCGTTTGTCAGCGTCTATCGGTTCTCCTTTCCAGCCCAAAACAAGTTTATCGTTAACAATTTCGTTGCAGCCCTCGATTCATCACCTTACCTTACCCTATATATCGAATGTACCAATTTACTTTCAGAAAATCCCACCCGATAGTTTCACAGACAACTATTCAAAGTTGTAGCGGGTTTTACTCGTAATTTCCGACGTCGATTAATTCAACGAATTAGGCAGATCGGTCCAGGAATCGACCAAACCCCTAATTGAACTATAGACCTTACCAAAGTACGATTCATCTTATCACGATCAAAGCAACTCACATGTTTTCATAAAGGATCTGTTTGGTTAACTCCAGTCAAATTCCCGTGGGCAATTTCCCTGAAGACAGCTAATTGACAAATTCAGGCGGAATTCACAATAATACTCAAAAGAATTCGTCAGACTTCAAGTTTTGATGCACGTACACTCTTTACACTAATTAGTCGTGCTTCGAATATAGTCATACTTCTGTACTTTTTCGTGACACCTCGCACGGCTAAAGTTTCTTTGAAGATCTCAATAGAGCCCAAAGGCAGCGCCGAGCTGGAGCCAATCATGATCTTAGTTTACCGAAAATAAAAAATATTGTGATCACAAGATTCAATCAAACGTTCGGTTTTCTCCGACAAAAGTCGTAAACTATTGTTAGTCAGGGTCTGACTAATTAGTGTGCACGGTGTATAGATCTCTACTGAAGACTATTGAAATTAGACGCGACTTTATGTAAGATATTATATTTAAAACCAATATTACGGCAATTGCCACTTTTTATTTCATCTTAGCTTGTTTTCAATTTTAGCTTTGAAACCAAAATATATCTATTTTTATTAGCAATGAATCATGCATTCTTTGTTCACCGTTCACCGTATACCACACTACTTACCACATTGTCACATTTCCTCGATGCCCCCAGTAAAAAAAGAAAAGTAATACGCTCGCAACCTTCCGTGAAAGCTGGATGGGTCTTTGTGACTGCTCGAACACAACGAAAACCCTTCCAACCCTCCATGAAACGCACGTACGGCTAGGTTCAAATATGATGTTATCCGAATTGAATATACTCTGACCCAGTAAGGAATTGTTTTGGGCAGACCTATTTGAGACAATCCAGTATCTAGCTACTGCGCTGTGGAAACTCGTCGGTAGGTGGGCGGTCTGAGGAGGATGTGAGCGGATGGCATTGTCACGGTATTATCTCGCTAAATTGGTAAGCGGACGGGTTTTAAGCTTTATCTGCTTTCTTGGGTCCTTCACTGGGGTTCCCAAAGAAGCAGCAATAACTGTCACACTCACTGAGGAGGCACCGATGACGACACGTCCGGACTAGCTGTGTGCTACCCAGTGCTGGGTGATAACCGTGGTGATAGTTATAGTAAAAAGTTCTTCATCATCAAAGCAACTTGCCGGTGAGAATTATCAGAATTATCACATCGTTGTCCACCGGCAATCTAACAGTAGAAACGGGAACACACGGATGGAAGTCCATGATCGACGCGAGTTGGTCACGAGGTCGAACAGGCTTGTGCTTCGAATCAATTTTTGCGTTAATGGCCACTAGTCACAGCATACCGAGGAGAATTCTCTTCTTCCCCTGAATATCCAAGACGAATGCCTTGGAGAGATAAGACGACATTCGTCCAATACGAACTTAAGGTTAACAATTCGTCTAGGGATCACTGGTGTCGAGCCGCTCTCAAAATGAGTTATCATAGGTTTCGAGTACGCGCGTGTAGGCATCGGTGGGGTATTGACGGGATGTGGTGACACCGCATTAAACGAAGGAAAGCTGTTTATAAAAATAGATAAATAACAGGTACTCATGTGACCGTGCTGCTCTAGGTAGCAATACGTTTCAATGGAGTTTGGTCGTACAACCGTTTCGTGAGTACCATAATTGAAATTATGCGAGTGATAAAAGTGCCAACCCTGGGTCGACGGCCTGCAGTTGTATGGGAGGCGGCTGCGATGTCAGTCTCGGTGGGTTGCTAGCTCACCGAGCACCTTGTTTTGTGTCTTGTTTCTACCACCGCTGCCTGCGGAACAAACAAACGAGGGCCCCCACATAGACTGGATGATAGTGAACAGCCGACGAATTACCAGTTCGTACCAGTTGTGATTCCAGACGAATCAAAAGCCATTGACTACAGACGATAGCAAGATCGGTCTGGAAATGAACGCTAGACCGAATGACTGGGCAGTAGCTAGATCGAGACTCTACGCACAAATTAACGGTCGTTAATTACAACCCAATTTGCTCAACAATCATGAACTGTATTATCGATCCGCCCTTCGTAATAGCTCCACCACCTGCACTGGTTCATTCGTCTCGAGCGGAAGCCGCGTCAGCGTTGTACGAGTGGACTAAATTTCATGGTTAGAACGTATCTCGCCGGCATGCAGGATATACCAATAATCCAGAACGTCAGGTTTACGACGAGTGTGATCGCGTCGGAGCTCCCAAGAACACTCAGCATCTTTGGAAGAGGAGCGTGTTAGGACCAGTCGCGGTTCAAACCGCTCGAGATACCCACGCGAGTTGTTTTTAATGCTGTCAGCAAGGAAAATGTATCGATCCCGAGGAAGATTGTATACACCAATCCTGAACATTACATGACGCGCTGTATGTGCAGTGGGACATGTAAAGTGGTTCATGGACGTCCGTGTCTACACGAAATCACTGCCATCATCGAGTCCAACGGGGTTCAGTATTGAGGATCGGAGGATTCGACAAGCACTGGTTGATCCACGACGCTCCGGGGGTTGTTCGTACGCCCTGAAATCGAAACGTGGCTCCGATTTCGGCAAACCAGAAGCCCCCCCCTCAAAAAGCTACAGAAACATCAATCTAAACAAGGCAAAACAGGGACAGGCCGCGATCTAATTCTCAGTAACGAGTCAATTTAAATCATCCAGCGACTGCACCAAGAGAGCGTCCCCTCCGCTGCTCGACCCTCATATTTTCGGTACACAAACAGGCTATCATGTCGTATGTAAACTTGGCAGTAGCGTTGAATTGTGCGAGGAGGCGTTTCTGCCTGCGCGATCGTGTGGATATTCAGGCCAGCTGCCGTTCAGGTGGCAGAGTGAGGTGGGGCGAGCCGAAGATGCAATCTCACCAGTACGTATCAAGTTCATCGCTATGTATTTAAAAGGTGGAAATACACTGTGTTCAACATAAAAAATCGTATTCTAAAAAGTAAAATGCTTGAATGGCGTCCAAAGTGTGTATTACAAACTGTGATTAAGTGTCTACACTACTTGTGTTTGTGGTGGTTGTGGTTGCGAAGGGAACGAGCCTGCTGACCTCTCCGGAGCAAAAAGAGCACGTGAACCGCCCTACGATACTGTCGGCTTGCTTGCGTTGGTCAAGGGGATACTTCAGGCAATCGTAACGATGCTTGTACATCCGAGGCCTCTCCCACATCTTCACGCCACAGAACTGGCAGGTTAGGACGGCGGCAGGACGCTGCTCGCCACATCCGACGTCCACAACACATTTGCGTAGTTGAGGTAGCAATGAATCCTGTATTGGTCTTCCGTATAGGCCACGCCACTGTGCATCAGATCACACAAAACCCAACGAGCACCTCAATGATGTGCGCTATGTTCTCCACCGTATTATAGTTTCGTAACATCCAGCAAAGACACGGAGCTTTGTCCCGGGATAGAAAGGGATGATCACGCTGGCATGGATGCCGTTTGGTTGTTTAGACGTAGACACAGCTAAGCCCTTCTCCTTACAGACTTGGTGGGGACCTTGCACCCCCGCCGCGCCTAAAACCAGTGGGCTCTCGTCCTGGTTGAAGCATTGTAGTCACCACAATAACAGCTTTATGCAGCTGGTTAGGCGACATACTCGCAACGCGCAATTTTAGACGACATTTATCGTCGTCCAATTCCCCAACCCTTTCAAAGGCTGGTTGGTAGTCACCTTCAATGCCTCTTCTTGCAGTGCTGGAACGACATTTCTGGTTGGCGAGCTCGGTCATGAGAAAGCCGTGGGGAAGTAGGGTACCTCTGCGTTGGGACGCCATATTCGACACCTTAGTGTTTCTAGAGTGCGGTTGCAACGGTGAAGAACGGTTGCAACGCGAAGTGGTATTGTAACAGGAAGATGCTTTGGAACGTAGACAGTGTGGTACCGGTACAAACGGGTAATGTTAATCTGGTGTATATAGTCCTGCCTGTGTGAGGGCCCTCACGAAGTGGACCCTCGTTAGTTCCTCCCCTACGTGCTGCCGATCTGAGCAGGAAGGAGTGATGTAACCCACGATGCCATGGCAGTGTAAAGTGGGAATGAGGCCTGACGTTTTTGGTTGACCCGTCCTCGAGGTGGGTGCGTACTTCCAGAAAGTAGACCGAGTCATTTCTTGTGACGATACAATATCACACCAGGTAAATGGTGTAGTTGCACCGTTCTGGTACTGATTCTGGTTCTACTAAAGCTTGCACGCGTCCTTAACGTTCTGCACGTTTTCGATTGCTACTTTCAGCGTTGAGGGCACATTCTGCGAGATGTGGCTAGACGTGGCCGCTCAGAAACACTGCTGATAAACCAGCATTTGATCATTCCGGAGGCACCAACGAGGTCTCGGTTGCGTGGCAGGAACTTATATTTCGTGCAACTTAAACTGAAATCGCTGGCACGAAAACGAACGCGAATATGTTTATTGAATAAGCATCACGTTCGAGAACAGTCACCGAGAATTGTTTTGGATTAGCAGTACCATGACATAGCGCCAGATCCCAAGACGGGACGACCATGTCAACAAACTTCGAGGCGCAACTGTAACGGGTTTACACATATAAGTGGCCACATCAATTGTAACCTAACAGAAATGACTTTGTTAGATGTTAGGGACTTCCTGCCTTGGAGTGGGATATAGATGTTGACTGGGCCACATATTCCTATTGGCAGAAAGCTAATTTTTTCTACCAGGTAGAATCGTAGGATTCTGACGACCATCCAATGGTAAGAGAAACAAAAGCTTTTTAAATGATAGGGCTTTTAGGAGGGGTCTCAAGCCATATGCTAAACATATAACTGTTCTCACTTAACATAAATCACGATTTCTGGCTTTAAACTATCTTATCTAACATGCTGCTCTAATAGACGTAAGTGTAAGAAGTCTGCTCTTCATCGTACACGTTCTGACACGGGTAAACCGTAGTGGGCCAAAGTAGGTCCACCACAACAGCTGACACGCTCGAACGTACAGCCGCTCAAGTGCTCTTCGAAAACAGCAGCATCTTTAAATCCCGGTGATCCCGCCCATAGAACTTAGGGGTTCGGCCTTGTGCTACTAACAGGTCACACAACTCTGCTGGCCGAACATCCCTCGTTGAAAGTTGATTTACTGCTTGTAGCTGGATGGCTGCTGCTGCGACACTATCCTTGCGGCAGTTGGCAGATATCACCGCCATTTATACACCCGGCTGGGGCATGGGCGCACCGAGGACATGCAGAGGGGGTGACGTAGTGAAAGAGGCATTCGGCCGGCCTTTGTGGTCTTAGGTGTCCTTGGTCCAGAATGGTCAGGGACTGATGTAAATTCCGTCGTCCATTCATGGCTGCATACACGGTTCATCGAGGTCTGTTCAGCAGCGCGATAAATCTTGGTTGTTGTATGCATGATATTCGTACTTAATCATATTTACAGTGTTATCTCAGATAAGGTTGCACTAGTTATCACTCTAATTTCGAATTGTCACGTGATCTGTTTGACAAACAGAGTTTGGCGGAGGATTTGTTGTGAAAGTAGAAAAAGGATGACTGAGAATTAATTAATTGCAGGCTAAGTACAGTGCGCACCAAATCAATATGACCCGTTTTTAGGGCACCGTTTTGCCTATATCTCGGCTTGTAGGACGCGTTAGGATTTTGCTTTAGGTATGTAACTTTATTAAGTGTTGGAAGGCGTCACTTGTACTACCAATCTTAGTTTCAAAATCCTTGGCGGGGCTGAAATATAGAATGCCGTATCGACTTCACAGTCAACATTTATTGCCATACCCTTTTTACGACAAAAAACACAATTTTATACAAACTTCTATGTTAAAATAGTGACAGTCTATACAATACAGATGAAAGGAGGAATGTTGTCGCTTGAGGGAAACTGGTGGATTTCACGGTTCATGTGAGCCTTTATTTTCGAATATGCCGCGGCACGGCCTCACCAACCCAGGGACTGGTGGATCATCGGGTTGTACGACGGTGGACTCTCGTTCCACGACATCGAGGAGGTACAACCGCTCTAGACCGTGCGTGCGGGCTGCTGTCAAGGCACGGCGAAGTCCGCATGGTGTCTACAGTGAAAACTGAGAGACGACAAGGATTGAACACTAACCAAAAGGGATGTGCGGCAGATTGTTTGAGCGACGGCGACGTGAGACCAATTCGCCGCCGAGATCAAGACCAGAGTAGGTATCAAGGCGTCGGTGATGACGATGCGGAGGCGGCTCCAGCGTATGAACCACTTGGGTTACATCAGGGTGGACCATACGCCTCTTCTCACTGTGGCACACAAGCTTGCACGGATGCAATGGGCTAAGGAGCACATTCTACCTAAATAAGACTGTTAAACCTGGTTGCTTTATCGAGTACATCGTGGTATCTACTTGTAGGAATGTCGGAGCATTCTATTTTCAGGTGAAAATAAGTTTTGCCTTGACGGTCCCGATGGTTTCATGTTCTACTGGCGCGACATGTGTTGGCCGGTTCAGGTGTAGGTGCGCCAACAAAACGGCGGGCAGAGCGTCAAGATGTGAGAAGCATTCAACGCGCAGGGTAACCTCAAGCTGGCCATTGTGGGCAGGGATCTCTATTACTGTATTTCGGACTGATACGAACAACATCATGCGTAAGTTATTTAGAAGCGGACAAACCATGCCCCACGTAATTTGTTCCAAAAATAGCAATAATTTCACTAACTACGCTACGCAACGTTCTAGCAGCAATCATTCACAACTTTGGTGTCCCACAGTTCGGCATTAATGGCTGTGGGCGTGCGAAACAAGGTTGTTGTAACCCGTTCGTGGCGATTGCTAACGAACCCGCGAGCAGCGGCACCTAAAGTATCCGACGCGGGGATCGCTTTTGGCATCTAGAGCCTGATTTTGGCTTGGGAAGTCGAACACAAGAATGAACTGGTTCAACTGGCCATTGAACAGGCTCGAATTAGTGGTATTGAAGTTGTCGATATACTCTTTCCTCCGGATTTCGTGAATGTGCAGCTCGTGGAACCATATGGTGATGTGGCGCTGGGACTTGACAAAATTTTGTGATATCTTTTCTCAGGAACCCGACTGGAAATACTGCTCTGTGATTGGTGCATCTGAGAGATGCCCAGCTGCGACGAATGCGTGCGACACGAATGATGACAGATGGAACCCAGATTATGTGGAATCATAGGTCCGGAAGTACTCTCTCTTAATCGAGAAGAGCACGATGCGTCTGGACCGCCGACCTCCCGACGGTGGATTAGCCTCAACTGAAGGCGCAAAATGCCCCGGGAATGTATCCCGGGAGATATCCCGCCCCTAATTATGCTCAAGCTGCAAAACAAGAAGTCCAGTGCTGAAGTACCCCAATACCATGTCGCGTCAACATGCGAACGATTGATCAACCAGTCAAGCCGAAAACCCAATTTCAAGATAGATAGAGTCCTAGTATGTGGACTCTCCAAACCGACCAGAGACGAAGACATCTCACGACCAAGAGCGCTCGTGATCTTCCAAATGAAAAAAACCCTTCCGAATGGAGGTGTTGCTTCAGAACGGAAGCACTAACAGTGACCTCCCCGACGAAGCATCCATGTGGATACCGATCCCAAAGTATACAAAGATCAATATATTAACGACCAACCAAGACGCCCACCCGGATGTGNGCGGAAGAAACCTGTCCAAGGAAGAACCTGTCGAAGGACCAAGTGCTATACGCCCGAATTTGGACACGTCGACATCGCGGAACGTCGTCGTGTGAGCTCTCGTAAGAATCAAGTCCAAGGTAGGTGATGACCGTGAGCGACACGCGCTACGGGTTCATCTGTCTATTTCATTTCCCGATTGATTTGTCTGTTTCCCAACGGGACTTCCATTTCATATCTAACCAGTGATTCTAGGAGGTTGTTAGTAGTCGCCCCTTGAATTCTATTGATAGACTGCTGTGTANGGTTGAGTCCGGTCCGCCGAAGGTAAACGACGCCCAAAGGGATTCCACAAGGTCACACACCAGCTCCGTTTGGAGCTGACCACACCTTTCCGAAAGGAGAGGGAAACGTTCTCTGGGGAAATCGTTATACGCCACCTAGACGGCAAAAGGTGTTCACTCGCCTCTGTCAGCTGGTGCACGTGCCCGGATTTGGTTGTCAATTGACTTTACCGAGTTGTTTAATATTGACTGGATTTAGGGGTGCTGAGTGCTAACTAAGCTTCTAACCCGAAGTGATGGCTAGAAGTGATGGCACGTGTGAAGATGGACGCGGAAGGACGGGACGCGGAGAAGTGTCACGACAATCGCGTCGAGTGCAGGGGCTGGTGCCCGAAGCGCAGAAGAGTCTGGCTGAGGTAGTTCAGGACGCTCGGAAGGCAAACGCTGCGAAGCGTAAGGCAGCCCAGGAGGAGAAGGAGTCGTCGGTTCAAGACAAGGTGGCTACTGAGACCGCCGTTCAAGGCGCGCACCAAGCGTCTCCGGATGGAGGCTCAGAAGCTGGTTCGGATGAGGACTACTAGGATGACTCGGAGGTGTCTGGATCGGAGATGAGTTCAGGCGGAGAGGGTGAATCCGGTGCGGATGAACCCGAAGAGGCGTCTGTTGGAGGCGCCGTCAAGGTTGATCCCCCGGTTGAGGATAGAGTTTCGGACTCTTTTCAGCCGGAACAAGAAGTGGAGACTGTGGACGAATCGGTCACGATCAAGGATGAAGGCCCGCTGTCGACGGTACAGGAAGACGAGGTGCTTGAGGACGCGTGTGTGTCCTCGCATCCGACGCCGAGGTTGACACCGGAGTTGGTTTCAACATCCCGACCGATTTCAGACACTTCTCCCCGAACGGAGCCGCAAGACTCTGCTCGGACTGAGGTCTCCGTCCGGACTCCGAACATGGGGTCAGGGACGGCTGGTGTGCAGATAACGGAAGCTGAGGCTAAGGCCTACGTGGCGGAACATGTTCGTCGTTGGGAGCAGGTTGATGCCAACCGTGTCACCCCTCCAAACGCCAAGTTCACGTGGCCTAGTTCCAGTCCAGATTCCCAACTGTACTACACGGCCGCTCTGATAACGTCAAGATATGTGGACCAGCGGATGGCGCTGGCAGCCCAAGATGACGCGTGGATCTCCGAACTACGTCTGAGAATATGTATGTTTGGGACGGCGCGTGATCTAACCGCGCTGTTGATTCCGACCGGAATGTTTTCGCCGCGAAATGTCTGGCAGCTTTCCAGACACTTCTTTTTGAAGCGGGTTTCGAGTTCTGTAACTTGATCCCAGGATGGTTCCAGACGAGAGTGGCAAGGTCCATTCGGAATTGGTCCGACTGGTTGTCGGAGATGTACAACGCCTGCTGGCAGTTGAATTGATCGAGTGAAGGCAGTTGATAGCGGACACCGAGTGTAGATTCCTGTCTGTTCAAGAGGTTCAAGCATTGTCCGCAGACTCTGAACGAAGTCAGTCCGACATAACTATTGTTGAGGACTTTCGTGCGGAGGATCATGATGGAGATTTATTGATGACGAGTGATGAAGCTGATCTATTGGGACGCGGGTTTACACTGCAAGTCAAGGTATCGAGTCTCCAGAAGGCAAGAAGCCCGCGAGGGTCGTCTGATAGTGAGTCGCGACAGAAACGTTCGCAGTATTTCCCGCCACGTCCAATTGGATCATCAATTCAGTCGCCCACGTCGCTCCAGTCGTATTCTGCTTCAGACACGACAAGTTGCAATGCAGCTACTCCAAACAGTAGTGTCGCTTCCGCGCGGGCTGCAGTTGTGCGAACAAGGTCAGATTCCGTCTACAACCTGTTCGGAACGCCTGTCGGCTCGGACCAGTCATTGGCTAGTGCTACATCGGGATCACTTACGTCTAGAGACAGCTCCTCAGGTTCATCGATGTAGTCGGTCGGACAGAGTGCTGGGATGCATATGCCGTACGCCAGTCTTGGGCCAGCAGTGATGACCGCACAGGATCTTGGTGGGGCCGCTCAAGGTGAAGATGCGATGGGCATGTACGTTATGCAAACAGTCCTCCCCCGGGCACTAGCCGCAGTCGACCAAGAAGATGTTGCTATGTCGGAATCTGACCGGACCACCACCAGAAGTTGGAGATCAAGGACTTCGTCCGGAAGGCGTACGCGGCACCGAGACACTGCCAGTCACACTGATGAGAATTCCAGTGAAGACGATCATCGTCATCACTCACGTTCCAGGAGCCAACGTCCGTCCAAGCGCATATCAAAACCGCGAACGCGTCCGAACTCTCTGGTTACTCGAGCTGTTCACACCGCTCTGGGCGATCAATGGAATCCGCGACGTCATGAATTACGCATGTGACGCTAAACACGATAAATCAAGTACAAGATGTTGTTGCACGAATGAAGTGCAGTCAAGGTTCCACTCTAGAAAAGTTGGGTCTGGGCTTGAAACAAGAACTGGGTCAGCTGGTGTCGGAGCAATTGCACGCCGTGTTGCCGAAGAAGGAGTCCGTTTCGACGCAAGAAACCAGCGTGCCGGGCCAAACTGCTACAGAGACTCTAGAAACCTCTCAAGCCGAAGGTGCTCGGTTGGGACGTGAACGTGCGAACGCTCAGTTCGGCCAATGCCAGTCTCAGGTTCCGGCACATTTGTTGGAGGAGGCTCAGAGGATGGAAGCCATGCAACAGGAACTCGAAGCGCTTCGAGTTGACCGGGAACGCGAGCAAGAAATGCTTGGTCATCGTGCAACCAGTCCGCAGGCTCAAAGTCTCCAGGTACCATTCAGTTCTGATACGGCAACTCAACCTCATACAGAATCTGATCGTGCACCTTTGCACCCAGTATCCGGTGGTGTGAACAAGAATTTCGTAAACATGGGACGTGATGGACCTGACGTGAAGAACGTCGACGACCTCTTTGAACCTCAGTTGCAAGCGACTATCTAAGCCATGAGTCTGGCGAAGAAGACCCATGACGCAGCAGCGAGGGCTACCAAGGTTAACAACGCTGGTATCGATGTCAAGTCCGAATCGCCGTCCGGAGAGCCTAAGTCAGCTCCGTCTGGAAGACATTCATCCAATCGGAACGGAACAAGAAAGAAGAGCTTGGCGAGATCCAAACCCAAGAAGAGACCACAGAAGGGATCGTCGAGGAAGCCGTCTCGTCGCCGTGGCGAACCGTCAGATTCGGATCCTAGTTCGAATTCGAGTAATCACAATTCTAGTTCGGACGACACTGATAGCAGCTCGTTCGAGGATGCGACTCCAAATATCCAAAGATGACTGTGTCGATGTCGAACAATGGAAGTACTATAGTATTCACTTTCATCCTGTACGTCAACGCGAGTACGTTGGAAGATTTCTACGAGAAGGCTTCCCTGGCTATCAGGATCCGGTGGTTGGACAGACAAGGTAAAGACTATCAGTTCAAGCGAAAGTTGTCGTCCTCCGTCTGGAACTGGCGCGCCAGTCTAAACCCAAGTGTGCGTCGAAACTGAAAGAAATTCCTCAAGGCGTTCCAAGAGAATTACTGCAAGGCGAAGCCTTTAGACTCCGAGCGTTATTACATCATGCTTCAGATGAAATCGGAAACTCCGCGTGAGTTCTATTATCGTCCAAACAAGGTTGCTGACAAGGCGGGTATTGATTTCAAGACGTCTGACGAGCTGCGTGACCGACACTTAAAGGTGTTCATCAAGAAGCTCATTTATGTATAGCATCGGTCCACTCTACAGGGGCCGAGCATTCACAGTTTCAAGGATTTGGAGTATGTCCTCAAACAACATAAAGAGGTGGGACAAGACGATGCCTATGATACCCCACCGTTCAAGACGCGAGATTTCTGGGCAGACAATCAACCTCAGGGGTGTTTCCGACTGAAGCGCTCTGGGTGTGTGTATTACGCACACCACAGAGTGATGAAGAGCCGGGGGTGGAGACGAGAAGCAGGTGCATTTCCAAGATGTTGTCGAGGAAGTACCCGCTAGAGAGTCAGCAACATCGTTACTTGCTACTCTTCCGCTCCCTCAGCTTAGCTAGGGCCTTTTCGCATTACTCCTCCGTTGTGACAGGGCAGTCCTTGAGCCAGCGAGCGCCTTGGCAGTACATGTACAGATAGCCTTTACAAGAGGCGTGGGCGACCGGCTGGAACCATTACTGCCGCCACCGCCGCCGCCACCACGGTTGACCGTTGCCACCACTGGCAGCTTCTCGTCGCCCTCCGGAGCCGCTATCCCGATGTCCGCCGCTAAAGCCGCCGCCAACGCCGCGGTTGACATTGCCTCGATTGCCGTTGCTCCTGCCTCGCCACCTCCAGTGCCGTGACCACGGCCACAGATCTGTGAGGGTTGCCCTCTTGCCCCCGCCTTCGCGCGGGTTTGGGTATGGTGGGGTTTTGCCTGTTGCATCACCAGACGATACAACTCCGCAGCTTAATAGTTGCATTCATTGCACTCCCACTCTACAAGCCGCTCGACTTGCGAATTTAGCATTGCCAGCTGCAAGTTCTTCATCAGCAACTTGCAGCGCGCTTCTACTGGGCCTTGCTGGTGTTGCATTTCCCCAGCAGACCTTGCAGGTCGTTGTCTCCCACAATTGCGTCGAAGTCGTGAAAGTACTTGAATACTCACGCACCGACGTCGTCCAGGCATAGATCCATGCGGAGTTCCCGTGCGAACAGATGGTCCAGGTCAGGGACGTACTCATTCTTGAGAGACCAGCATCGCTGCTTGATTGCCTGCAGAATCTCGGCCTCGGTCACCACCACCACCAATCTCTCGAGATCGTACATGCGTATACTAACAAACTTCGACGGCTCAATAGAGCTCTTCACAGAGACGTCAATCGCCTCATACTGCTCCAAGCTCGTAGCACAGCGCTCCCGCAGCTTGGTATCGTACTGCACCCGATCACGCATCCACTTGATCAGGACAGTGTGGTCACAACTTAACAGCATCGGATCCTTGGTAAATTCATAGACAGGCTGACGAACGCTCGCCTCCATGTCCACGTCGCCGTCCGCCTCGTACTGGAAGAACACGTTTCCTCGACTTGAACTTGAATCTGTTGAAGCCCGAGGTGGACAGCTGGTCCAACGCTCAACGGTCTCCTCAGAATAGTATTAACAATCACTCGATCGCAGAAGACGTGCCGTCCAGGCGCACCGAGCGCCTTGGGATGCGTAAAGCTAGCTTTGTAGTGCGTTATCGGTAGACGGCAAAATTGTTAATGAGCTTCAGATTCTCGCACTCAGTGCTCTTCACCTCGCGCCCGAACACTCTAAGCTCTTCCTCCTAGCCCATGTTGGGCCCATGCATGTAGTGCTCATTCTCACTACTTCAACTACGAAGAATCCAGCCGGATGTTACGCGATCAGTGATGACGCTGGCAGCCGCTCGCTTCTCGATGTCCTCGCTGCCACTCATCTGCTGCTTCACTGGCTCGTCATCCTCGATGACGAGCACCTTCGTGCCGCCGATCCACTCGCGATCAATGATGTTCTTCTAGCAGTCCCTACTGCCGATACGCCCTACATCACCGCTGCTCACCGGCGTGTCATCTTAACCAAGTAGACAAACACGCAATCGATGCTGCATTTACACTTACTATCTGGAAAGCGCAAGGAATGACAATGATTTTTTTAATCGATGGATCTCCGCATTCACGCCCGTAACAATTCGAGCATATTTACGTTGGTCTATCGCGCGTCCGAGCATTAGATCTTGTTCCACGTCTCCCACTAACAAGCCGATTTAGTAAAACGCAGCTAACCAACTTGTGGCCAAGTATATTCACGATGAAGTGGATCATGGACATCGGACACGACGGCTATTGACGCTACCTTCAATCTGAAATCACCGACTAAATGAACCAAAGACATGAACGTCGCTATCGATTCCATTCGTAAACAAAGCCCCTCCCGGTTTAAGCAAAAAGCGATCTAGTATTACTATAAAGTTGCGACCAGTCCCACTTATGATCAGCAGTAAATACGACCGACCATGCGCATTTGATTACTTTTGACAGTTGATAGGGGTTTTTTTGTAATCGAATTTTAATTTAGGTTACATCATTTGTTTTTCCGACCTTTTCTCAATAAATCGATGCGTACACGATTAATAGCCGGCTATCAACAGGTCGTGTTAGAGGTCCGCTCTATACTAATTTCTGAGCCAAAGTTAAGGTCATGGCTACAACGTAGCACTTGAATTTTGATTAGCAGCACCAGTGGTCCTTCTGTGTTGAGAGGACCCGTGTTGAAATATTTACATCTAATTCTCCAAAGACAAAGAAATTAATTTATTTGTGCCCTTCTGGGTCTTCGTCGGACTTTCAAATATAGTTTGTCTTTCGGTGGCCTTTAAGCTGCGGTTTTGACATTTAAATCGTCGACTCTAGGGCTAACCTTTGTCAATCAAATCTACCGGCTAAAGCTCGAAATTCCTTGTCGGGTAAGCTCCGACCTGCAGAGCAAGGGCATGGCTAGCGCTAGCAAATGAATGAATGAAATAGGTAGTTCCGTCTATGAACCACCACATCGCCGACTTAGCAATCAAGCGATAATACGTAACGGTGCTATCCATTTGCACTTATATCACCCACGACAGGACTGTAGTAAGTATTGCAAAGAGCTATTCTTTCTAAACAGATTTTTGCAAAAATATAACCTCTTTTGAAAACCCTGATTGGGTAATTTTTTCGCAGCCAATCGGGATTTTTCATCTGGATTACTGATGTGCTTTCAGGTTGCCTGCTGTCCATCTCTTCGCTGTTAATTTGATACCCTAACCTGTTTCGGAAAGTAGATAACCCGATGGACCTAAAGACTTGAATGGCACAATAGTTGTTGTGCGATACTACGCGGTATGATTAAAAAGTAACGATATTATTATTTACGTGTCGCATCGCTGAAATTTAGCTTTTGACGATTCGATCTATAGCAAAAAGTAAGTACTGCTTTGGTGGTACATTGACTTGTGCCCTTAATTATTAAGCTTATTTGTAGAGTTCAGTCCTGTTTGCTCGTCTTCTATATGTGGACCCTGAGGGTGCCCCCTGTTCACAAAGTCATTTTCTGCAACGAAATATACTTCGATTACATCTTGATGATCACTACAATTGCAGCCAGCAACAGCATCGCGGTGTGGTGACCATGTGAAGACTGCCTTCGTTAAAATTACTGGCCGCGCTGATCCTCAATGTCACCGAATTCTGGTGGCGATTGCTCATTTACTGTCGTTGTAACGATTGTTCTTGATGATCAAGTTGCAGGGGAGTGCATGTAGTCGACGGAGTGGTGATCATATAGCATGCAGCGCGATACAGGAGGAGCACGACTGTCAGATTCCCACAGTGTCCCCTAAGATAATCTTACTCCTGCAGTGCTGCGAATGATGTGTGGGGTCTTCGCGCGAACTCTCATTGATGGATTGCGCTACCTTTGCGGGTATATCACTGAAAAGCTCCTCGCGGCCTTCCCAATAATGTTCGGCATCCGTCAATCCCTGTCATCTCTAGCTTCCATTCCGATAGTCCATCGTTGTAGCCGTACTCTCCAATCCGCTCCGCGTAGATAATAATCTCTTGGTTGTGATATCCAAGTTTGGGTCAGTTTAAAATTCCAAACTCGAGTCGTGCACGTGGTGGACCTTTGTAATGAGATGCGCAATGACGAAAGAATGCGAGAGAGCTTCAATCACTCGAAACACAGCCGATCATGCGCTTGTTGTCTGGTAGGCGAGTGTCAACTCAGAACCACAGAATAAAATCTCCCACCCGAGTATTTGCGAAGTGTTCTCCTCTTTGGTGTCACCTACTCCAACGATGGCGTTCATGGGTGTCTGCAACTTTGTTGTGTAACTACTGCAAACCCTGGCGAATGGATGGCTTTTTGAAGTCAACTTCGACGGAATCTCCATCTTGACTACGAGTAATATCTCATATGACATCCAGTGTACTGGTTATTAGGCGCCATGTAAGAAGATCAACAGGAGTTCTGTCGCCATGTGATGGCAATTGAGTCTGCTTCAGACTGGCCTGAATAGACGGACGAAAGCAAGGCCAAGCCTTGGTGTCCAATGAATACTACATGAGAAGCACTCTAAATACTTGCAGCACATCGCGATTTTTGCTCGACAAAGCCGTTGCCCCATGGGCTGTACGGAGGAGTGAAGTGCTGCCTGCACTGAGCCGACGGCTGGGTAAATCCAACACGGAGTTGCGAAAGTGTGTTCCGTTGTTACACTGTCAGGTCTCCGGCACTTCGAAACGTTTATTCAGGTCGATAATTGCCTCTGCAACTACAGCAGCGGGCGGCAAACCGCGGCCGGTAAGCTCGCAGTAGTGCGTCAAGTCATCCTTCAAGATCACCACAGCTGGGGTCAAGGACAAAAAATCCCAAATGCAAAACTTCGTTGAGCCTGCTGCATTTAAGATTTTGCCCCAGGCAGACGTTGAATCCTTTAATCCGCTCGCACAGATTGCTTGGTAATGCAATTGAAAATGACACCTCGCAATCAACATCGCTTGCTCGCCCTGCCACAATTCGAGCGAACAACCCTTCAGCAAAATGGGAGTTCACAGTTTCTTTGCAATGAATACATGTACGAGGCCATCCTACACCCGATACGATCTCGTGACCTTCACGTGCATGCTTCTGAGCGGTAGCAACAGCATCACGGATGGGTCATTCAAAATCGTCATCTTCCAAAGGCCAAAGTGGCGACAGTTTGCGTGTAATGCTTATACTAATGTAGTTGATCCTTTTTGCAGATAGACGGCCGTCTCGTTCATGCCACCACTTCGAAAATAAGTACTCCATAGTGGTATGAAGCTGCACCATCGAGAACGCTTCCTTGTCCACTATGCTCCAGATCACCTCGGAGTCTCGAAACCTTCCTCCTTTGCATATCAACAACTGATGTTGTTGCTCGTGGATGCGAACATCGTATTCCCAATCTGCTACCTGGGTCACCACGATCACATTCCCAGTAGCAGGCGTCAGAGAAACGCATAAAATCTGCTGGGTTAGTTTGGGTAAAGCGGGTGTAGTCGGCGAACTAATGAGCACCAAAGCAAAGAAATACGCAGTGTTTGCTGCAGGTGCCTGTCGGTGGACTTCAATCCAGTACCCAACCTGTCTTGCAATGGGGCAGCGTGACGTGCATAGTCAACGATATAATCGCTAACCAGCAAGCAGGACATACTGGAGTGGCCGATGGTGGCAAACCTCAAATACATAAACACGCGTTGCAACTTCATCGCCCCTGATAAGTCGTCAGCACCACTTAACCTATAGCTGAAACAGCTTGTTTTGTCATGAAATTCAGCTTCAGAGTGAACTCGCACAGCAACACCAAAACCTTGGGCTATGCCTCTAGAAATACATTAGCAGTCGCGGTGAATTAATTTAAATAAAATACCATTGCCGATCCAAATCAGAACCGTGTTGTATAGCAATGGATCAATTCCAAATTTATCCTGTTGTGGCAATGCAGTGCTCAGCTGGTGGTTCCCGTGGAACTCTGATCCGGTCGTAAGTGGCGTCATCTGTCTTAAGGTTGACAATCTCCTGCGAGTCCTGATGAGACCCATCTGCCAGGAACCCTTATGCAGTTCGAACTTCGAGAACTAAATATCTCTAGTAATTACTAGTGCTCTTCGTGGGAGTGGTTATCACAGAGTGATGCAAAATTCGTCGGGCATGCTAGGCTTGCCTACGGGAACTACTACCGAAGCTCATTGACTCGAGTTCTTCTTGCCAACCAGTTATTGATCCTCAAGCCTTTTGCAAATTCCCTAAGGAATTGATGCTGTAGAGACGGATAGCTGCTAGCACTTCATAGGCATGACACAGCATTTTCCTTCAACTGAACACAAAGCTGTTCTGCCCGTGCCAGCTTAGTAGGTTCCAACTCTGCCCGAAATGCATCGCTCTACTTCGTCACCAAGTTCGTTAATGCTTCGGTACGTTCCACCGGAAACCCGTTTGTAACGGCTGCAGATACCAGTGTGCTCGGGTGTTCATCATGGGTCGTTGCACGTCCACGGGGTTCCGTGGAAACCATCGTCAGAGTCATCAACGTTCGGAGCCACTACTAGCTGCTCATACATCCTAGTCATGTCAAAACCAAACGAGCGTAACGTCTTCCTGTCCAACAGGACTCATCTGCATCTGCGTCTAGCGCAGACGTGTCTCTTGGTACATATTTCACTGGCTACGATGCAGTGTTGATTCGTAGATCAAGACGTGTGTATTCCGTACCCACTGTGACTCTGTCGTCGTGCATCTCCACTTCCTTCTACACGGCCAATGATCCATGCTGGACATCACTATGCAACTCCATCAGGTCGTCTACCACGCAGCCCGGAACAACATTGGCATCCACCCCACTATCCGAGCGGAACGGAATATCGACAATGTCATTTAGCACGACAGAGTGTCGACTCCTGCTGCGTAACCACACAAACGACAACGCTTCATTTGTCTGGAGGCTGGTGTATCGGCGTGCTCGACGTTACTGCTGTTGCTTACTTGACAAGGTTGGGTTTAGCCTTTTGGCTGCCATTGGGGGTCGATTGTCTGTCGTATTTGCTGCTTGGCCGGTATAAGCTGGTTTCATGGCATCTATGTCCCAGCCAAACTCTATTGATAAAAATATAGTGCTGTTGTAGACGGGTGCGCTGCAGTACCACAGGATAATGATTGACACAATTTGCTGCGACCTCACGGTGTATCAAATTCACCATGTGTTGCATCTCCACTCGCAATCCTTCGGGCTGCAAATTGTCGATCAATAGTTAACAGCGTTGCTTCATACGCTACATGTAGAAAAGTTATGATTCCCATACCCAACTGTGCATAGTCTTTAATGGGGTGATCGAAATTGATGAGTAATAGAAGAAGGGTATCGTCGATGCGCATGTTCAGCTTCAGTAGCTCGCTGAAGGGGTGATTTAAGTCAGGTATGTGAGCGTTCATCCGATGGCTATATCGCGTCTCCAATCTCAGTCTGCAGATCGGTATCCGTCGCCTCTGCCGCGGGCTCATGCAGGACGTAGCGAGAGATCACAGCCAAAAATATCCACATTGAAGAAGCTCTTTGTACTGGCACAGATCCGCTCCGGTGTCTCCCCACGACAGCACAACACTCCTTTTTCTCGGCAGCGTAGCTATTTCACTCATGACTCCATGTGACAAGTGACGCCTGGCCCCAGGGCGTCGAGTTAGGCGCGCCACCATGAATTCGTACACGAGATGCGGATCTCTCAACTAGGCGTCGCCATCGCAGTCCAAACGGTAGTCACCGCTCATGACGGAAGCGAGGCGCCTGGTTGTTGGTACGTACGTGTTTGCGTGCTACTGCGTGCGGTGATATGAGAAGACTTGAAAGCAAAAGCATTGTTTATGACAAATGTACTTGTCGTGCTTGTATATGTATGTAATTGCTTCACGTCTGCTTGCTCATTTTCAACATGCAATGATCTGAGGGCGGTCGCTGCGCTCATTACAAAGCCTTGAGAAACGAGACTGTACCTCGATTACTCCTTGATAGCCCCACGTTTGGTGCTAGTAGAGTGTTGTGTCGGAACTAGTGATAGACTGACGACTACCAATCAAGGCCACTTGAATCGAAATCAATAATAAATGCTAAGCAACTACCCACTGGTCGGTCAAAACTGGAAAAAGGAACCAGGTCTGGTAAATCATGTCCTGTTTGAGCCCCATCGAGCGACGAATTGTCATTACATGTAGCATATCTAAAGAATGATAAATGCTAAAATCCACAATAGGGGTTCAGGTTTTGGTTTCTTGACAAATCGAATTTTTCATTCCTTGATCTCATCACTTGATGAAACGAACATCCAGAGGAATAATAAACTATCAACTCAAAGGTAAGGCTGGGTGCACTTGCGCGGCTTCAGGCATAGGTACCCGACTAAACCGCTATAAAACAAATTAAATTGTATAAAACCGTCAATGAACATCTATCTAATGATGCTGATGGAAGATTTGGAGCCGTAGAATTTCTAATACAAAGTTGTAATATGCCGCAACTTACGACAAGGGAAGTGGAATTTCAGGTTGCGTTGAATATGATTCTATACAATAAGGATAGACCGCAACAGAGATTTCATTCCCATTCCCACCAAATTCACCTAAACATTAACCTGTAATGGGCTACAGCAGCCGCAGTGAAGAATTTGATTTTTAGAATCTGTGATTTTGAAGAACGCAGTCCTCATAACGAAATCAGCACTTCTCCATCCACCGTACCACCAGCGCCAGCCCCAATCGACGCTATATTTGGCGGAGGAAGCTATTGCTCTTCTTTGCCAAGTGCTGAGTGAGCACCCTTTCCTCGAGGATCTAGATCGAAGTAGCAAGGTCTAAGTTTATCAAGTTTCTCTGTAACTTGCTAAAATATATTCCAAATATTTCGGCAAGTTTAAAAAAGAAGCTCTGTCTTATTCGCGCTCGTCAGCTCGTCAGCGGCCTTGTACTCTCGAGTCCCTTTCTTCTCCTTGCCTTCCTTCTCTTTCAACTCCAACAAGAACTCCCTCGTCCTCTTTCTTTCTCTTTTTCGGAGTCTCGCCGGCGTCCTGCAAGCTTTCCATCGCAAGACGACACACTGTAAGGGACACCGCTTGGCAGTTCCGTATCGGCGGTCGCAGCTTCAGCGTGATCGTCAAAAAAGAGCATCACTATTCCACTATTTGCTACGACTATAGCACTGGGTACGTCCGGATGATGGAGTCGCCATGACGAGCGCCGACCAATGCAGATACTAACGCGAAAGGATGCCCCAGAGCTGGCATATGTAAGTGATTCCTCAGCGATCGCGCTGGGAGAGTCTGGACAAGTTGAAGGCCTCCTACCGGTAGTGTGAATGGATAGAATAGCTAGCTTCAAGAAATCCGGAGAACACGGTGAATCGGAACGTGAATGGCAAGAACTAACGTAAGGACAAGCATAAAGGAGAAAAAGGGACCAAAAAGCAAGTTCTGCAAGACACTAAAGGTATGGAACATCCACAGAACTGACGAATGTTTCCGGAATCCGTCGTCCCCAAGTACCGACCGGGCGCCAGCAAAGGCCAGGATAGATGGTCACAACAAGGATATCGCCCTGGAGCTCACCCCCCGTGGAATAACCAATCGGCGGGGGCAGCCACACTCCTGGTGAATAGAAAGGCGAACGGATCGGGTCCGCTGTATTATTTGTATGCGTGGAAAACCATGGGGCAGCGGTGAAGGCTGTCGGCGAGAAGTCTCCAGGGGTGCCACGAAAGTAACGCTGAAGTACCCGGTAGGCAAGCGGACGAACACCGCGCCCATTATACGGGAATCATGACACCGCTGGTAGCACAGGAAGTGGTGTCGTGGTACAAGCGAAAGGGATAGGGCATATTGTATCGTAACATGAACAACGAGCTTCAAGCAGCGTTGGGCACGATTTAACTGCCCTTCGTACTGCCGGAATTCTCGGACATATGTGGATGCCTCCAGGACTGCGAGATTGCTGACAAACTACTATAACCCATCATTGTCGGGTGTGACTTGTTGCAGCAGAAAGGAATGGTGCATAACAAGTAATCCGACGGGGTGAACTTATACTGACATCGAATGCGCAACCTGAGACGTGGGTATGAGTAGCATTCGTCGATGTGGACGAAGACGAGCGGACCATGCAAATATTGGACGTAACATGGAAGGAGATTGATTTGCAGTCGTTGATACAGAAGGATCACCTCAGTGACGATCAGAAAAAGACTACTCAAGTTGCTCCAGTCCTTCCCGATCGTGTTCAAGCGATTCGAGCTCCGTAGCAAATCATACACCTGCAAACCATCCCAACGATCCACAGAGAAGCGGTCTAGCGAGAAGTAGCTAGACTGACGAAGATGGGGGTACTGAAACCCGACAAAGACTCACCGTGCCGTCTTTCTTAGGAATACCTGAATTCGTGACACCACTAGATCTCGTCGTGGGGTATTACAGCCGAGTATTAGCAGATGAAAGCCGTACGTTTACAGTGATAGTGCTACTATGGGGGAAGGTTGTTAGTGTCGGTTGTCCATGGAGATCAGTACAGCGCTGGACGAGTTTCAGGCAGCGATGCAACAACTTCTTGGTGACCTCCCCTACGTCAGAATTACTATCGGTTCATTTGAGGAGCATCTCGGACACCTGTGGAAGGAATTTACGCTTCTTCAAGACGCTGGACTCGTCACTAATACATAAAGAGCATTTTTTGCATGAAGGAAGTTGATCATTTGGGATTCCACTTAAACACGGAAGGAAAGAGGCTCATATAACCGCAGATGATGCGGTTTCTAAGCGTGTACATCCATGATCTGCGAAAGTACATTGGTATGATCAAATACTACAAGGTCATATTGTAATGGGCCTACTTAGCCCAATACTTAAGCTTACACGTGTGCGCACGTGTATGAGGAAGCGTAGGTTTCTTAGACTTAA
>LGSN01000461.1:0-28272 GCA_001314375.1 Phytophthora podocarpi | reverse complement strand
CTCACGACCGAACCTACCACTCCGTCTCCGACGACACCGTGTCCAAGCACAACAGTGTCAGCGACGCCGGATCCAACGACACCGTGCCCAAGCACAACAGAACCAGCAACGGCTACTCCGACCACGCCGTGCCCGGTCACGACCGAACCTACCACTCCGTCTCCGACGACACCGTGTCCAAGCACAACAGTGTCAGCGACGCCGGATCCAACGACACCGTGCCCAAGCACAACAGAACCAGCAACGGCTACTCCGACCACGCCGTGCCCGGTCACGACCGAACCTACCACTCCGTCTCCGACGACACCGTGTCCAAGCACAACAGTGTCAGCGACGCCGGATCCAACGACACCGTGCCCAAGCACAACAGAACCAGCAACGGCTACTCCGACCACGCCGTGCCCGGTCACGACCGAACCTACCACTCCGTCTCCGACGACACCGTGTCCAAGCACAACAGCGTCAGCGACGCCGGATCCAACGACACCGTGCCCAAGCACAACAGAACCAGCAACGGCTACTCCGACCACGCCGTGCCCGGTCACGACCGAACCTACCACTCCGTCTCCGACGACACCGTGTCCAAGCACAACAGCGTCAGCGACGCCGGATCCAACGACACCGTGCCCAAGCACAACAGAACCAGCAACGGCTACTCCGACCACGCCGTGCCCGGTCACGACCGAACCTACCACTCCGTCTCCGACGACACCGTGTCCAAGCACAACAGCGTCAGCGACGCCGGATCCAACGACACCGTGCCCAAGCACAACAGAACCAGCAACGGCTACTCCGACCACGCCGTGCCCGGTCACGACCGAACCTACCACTCCGTCTCCGACGACACCGTGTCCAAGCACAACAGCGTCAGCGACGCCGGATCCAACGACACCGTGCCCAAGCACAACAGAACCAGCAACGGCTACTCCGACCACGCCGTGCCCGGTCACGACCGAACCTACCACTCCGTCTCCGACGACACCGTGTCCAAGCACAACAGCGTCAGCGACGCCGGATCCAACGACACCGTGCCCAAGCACAACAGAACCAGCGACGCCATCACCGACCACGTCGTGTCCAAAACCGGCAACGCCAACTCCGACGACATCTACGCCAATTCAGCCTGATATGCCGTATCCAGGAGTCGACGTACCTACAACGGAACCAGCAACGTCGCAGCCGACAATGTCAACACCGTCAGGTTCATCTACTTCCTTACAGACATATCCATATGCTGCCCCGGTTACAACGCCATCAACTGCATCCCCTTATTCACAAGCCGACCAAGGAACGACTTCCCCGCCTTCGACAACCTCGTCACAGTCAAACCAATATGTCTCTTACGTCGCGACGTCGACTAGCACGGAAGACGCCCAGTCCAGTGACACCACTGACACTGCTTGGATTGCGACCGCGGTTGCTGTTGGTTCCGCTGCAGCAATTGCTGCTGTGCTGTACAACAAGGTGAAGAATCGCCACCGAGAACGACGCCTAAGCGACAACTTCGAGATGCACGCCGTCATTACGCCGGTTTACACCTAGCGCCATTCATATGAGCCGAGCGAAACTTGAAAGTACTTGACCACAGAGGCACAATAATTCTCGAGTCCTCAAACTTCCACTGCTTGCATTCTTCTTTGTCCATTGAATCTTACGTTGAAGCTGAGCGCGGAGAACTCACCGGGTGGGGAGTATCTTCGCTTGCAATGTGAGTAAAGCTGCTGGATTCATCACCGTCGACAACTTGGAAAGCCGGGATATCCTCGCTGAGACGCTTGCCCGCTACCAGGCTATCTACTACCCACCGTGCTCTCACGACGTGTAGTCCCCACTTAGTAGCCTTATCGAATTTCATACCGATAGGTTTCAGGCAGATCAGATGCGTGTTCTGTGTGTTGAGCTTTCTCGTGACGTGAGCACCAGCAATCCGTAATAGTTCAATCACCACAAGCTGTTCAATAGCAAGGTATACTGAAGTGGAGGCCACCACATCTTGGAAACCTGGTAGAGGTACCGGATTGGTGAACAAAGCGCGCGGGTAGTAGGCACTTAACCCAAATAGTTCATGTGAAGAGAATGATAGCTTCGTTCTGGCAGCTAGTGAGCAGTTTACCCACAAATCCGACACAAATTGCAGCATTCGTTGCCGCGGCTTCATGTCGTGCCGCATTCGCTTTCGAGGTCTGTCAACAACTTCTGCGTCGTCTTCATCTTCCGCATCGTTATTTCGAAGGATGCGCTGGAATTGGTGAATACGCTCTTGTATCTTTAGCGCCTCCTCTTCGTCCATCACCACGCCAGTGCACACTACCGCATGGCTCACAAACGAAAACTGCTCTGGATCCACGTGTGGGAAATCAATGGCGGCAATCGCGATGGCCTCAGCGCCTCCCCGCTCCCCGCGAATGTTCTTCAGCATGGGCTCGATCATGTGTTTGTCTTCAGGGTCTCGGCACAGCAGTAAGAACGAGTAGCCTGTAAAGATATTAACCCTCTTATTTTTTGAAGAAAAATTCACCTTTTCCGAGGTGGCCAAGATGCTGCTTCCGTCCCCATTTTGTAATAGATCTTCGGACAGCACGATTGGGTCTGAGATCGTTTCGTTTGCTGCCTCGGCGTGCCCTTGCTCGATAGCAACAGGAGGAATGCTAACACCAACTTTATCTCCAACGGGGAGTGCACTACCACCAATTCGGTGTGCAGGCTCAGGGACATGCACATCAAACTCGACTGGATATAATTCCTCTGGTTGTAGGTCCAGACATTTGACGCTGTCAAGCAGCCAACTAGCCGATACAAAGTGCACCTCGCTCTCGGCAGTAGCAGCAATCACGCGAGCCCGGATAGCCTCCAGTGTCTGCTTATCAGAGAGAGACGCGCTCACAACCACGTGCGTCACCTGGCGTATCACCACATCATGGTAAATAGTTCCCATACCAGTCCGTATCAACCGCTGCAGTAGTGTATTCATCTGTGGTGTGGAGCCCAGTAGATACAACACGCAGCCGTCGAACAAATCCATCCATTCCTCTTCGCCTTCGTCCTCGTCCATGTCTCCACAATGTTTTTTGTGTCCGTGACAGTATTTCTTCACAAGCTCAGGCAACGCTGCTACAAGTTCTTGAGCATCTTTCTGCTGATTCACTGCAATATAGGTCGGTTGCAAACTCGGATCCTCAGCTTCCGGCCGCAATGCAAACTCCTCTTCCTCCACCAGCATCTGTCTCTCCAAGCACGCATACAGCCATCCAAGATGCACCACTGGAATGCCATTAGCCACCGCCGCCTCATACTTGGCTCCTTCCGGATGCTTCATCACAAAAACACACACAAAATAGCAGCACTCATGTCAGCCCTGCATCTCTCTATATCATTACACCAACAGGACCGGCAGCCTGTTACCTGTGCAATGAGTACACTAGTGAAGCCCAGCTCCAGTCGCCCATCATATTGAGCTCCATGGGTCGTGGCCAATTGCTCCACCGTCTCCTTCTCTTCAACTGTGAGACCGGCCGTGCAGATGCCCATCCCTTCCAGCAGCTTGAGACCAAAGTCCTGGGCATCCAACAGCTTCTGAGCTCGGAAACTCTCAAAGATCCAGCGAGGTGACGCCACAGGTAGCTCGTGAGCCACAGCCGCCTGCAATAAAATAAATAATTTACAATAAAATTATTGTCAATGATACATGTCTTTAACCAAGTGAGTTGAGGTCATTTGTGGGTTGGTTTTGAGCCGTACGCGGTGCTTTAGAGAGCCTACGGCTTCTGCAATTAAGTGGGTGATAGTTTCCGGGTCCAGATCGTCCTTGAAACGACCGCCACAAGCCACGACGGTCTTGCGGACTTGTTCCTGGAGATAAATTTATACATCGAGGTGTAGCGGGTGGTAGAAGACGATTTAGAGCTTGAGATGCTGTGCATCGAGTAGAGGAGACACAGATGAAAAAGATGAGCACCTTCACATCCGGCTCCAGCCCCGTAGAGCAGAGACACATCCCCGCAAATATCCGCTCCCGCCAGCCCATTTTTATTGCAGCTTTACGACTTTAATTGCACGCTCTGCAACTGTTGTTTGTCAATTATAGAGTGATATAGACAACGCTAATTAATACGGAGTTCAATTGTAGAGCGAAATACAGTTGAAGAACATGGATACAGATGGATAACCGTCAAGTCCAGGAATACTTCAACCTAGTGTAACGGAAGCGACGCCTTCGCCGTACATCGCCCATAGCACTCGGCCTCCTGTCTTCATCCTCTGCGTGCAATGGCTCAACAAGGCGCAACACTGCAGAACTACAACAATGAGCTGGTCAAGTGCATCGAGGACCTGCGCGAGAAGCGCGAGGAGGTGAACCGCGCCATGCTCAAGGAGGAGGAGGAGAAGGCCAAGATCCAGAAGGACCTGACCATCCTCACCGACAGACTCAGCAAGATCAACGAGGCGCTGGCCAGGAAAACGCAGGCGCGCAATGAGTACGACCGCACCATCCAGGAGACAGAAGCCGCCTACATGAAGATCCTCGAGAGCTCGCAGACGCTGCTGCACGTGCTCAAGCGTGAGACGGTGCAGCTCACCAAGAAGAAGCAGACGTCGTCCTAGATCCAGTAGCTGCAGCAGTCAAGAGCTGGTAAAAAGTGGATATAAACGATATGCATCACTCTTTCATGTCTTCTCACCATGTCTCTCAGAAGCTGATCTGGGCTGGTCTATCTGTGACGCAGCTCCTTGGCTGCAGTGTCCATGACCATAGCTTGACGACGGCCTTTGCCACGACGCTCGCGGCCGAAGCAGAGGGACACGTCGGCGTCACCATCAGCTGCAGCGTTGCACAGCACATCGAAGCATACCTCGATCTTGCGAAGTTGGTGGAGAAGTAGAAAGTGCTCGCTGCCATTGGGGATCAACTCGTCGTAGTACGCGTTCACCTCGATCTCGATTTCCTACGAGCAAACAACAACATAGCAGAGGTTGGTTAATCACAAGCTAGTACGTCATTGAGGCAAACTGAACACACCTTGAGCTGGTTCTCGTAAACGGAGAGCTGGTCCATCGCTTTGCTACTTGTCGGCGAACGTGGCTGGAAAAGGACGCGTGGAGCACGCACTGGGTACTCCGGCGAGATCTCGACGATAGCAGACACCTTTGTCTGGCCATTCTTAAAGCAAGCTCGGAAGTAGCGACAGCCAGTCGTGGAAAGATGGAACTGCGTGCGCGGACGCGTCGACGGAGCAGCACTCTCTCTGAAGAGTTGGAAAACGTCTTGTGGTAGTATGGGGACTTCCTTCCAGTCCTCAAGATGAGTCTTCACCTCGTGTGGGAACAACTGACGCGCAAGCGGGTGTACAAAGCGTGCGCCGTCGTCGTTTGATCGCTGTGAAGCACCGGTGGACTTGGCCAGCTGATCCAGGTGCTTCTTGAGCACCGCTGTAGCCACGAAACGCTTCACGAGCTGGCTCATAACATTACGCACCGACGGCTCCGATAGGCGACGAGGCTTCTCCTCGGTGGTGTCGACATCCATCCCGGACGGGTCTGGGCGCTTCATAGGGTCCAGACCGCAAATCCACTGCGCCCAGTAGTACGGTCGACATGTTGCGTTCGCCGGGAACTCCACTTCCGTACGCGCTTCGCTGCCTTCTTGGAAAGCGTAGTTGACGGCCAATTGAGGCACAGTCAGGCCATCGTCGCCTGGGAACAGATTTATCAAGATACTTCGCTGGTGGTTGCCATGATTATAGCTTGCGGGGACAGTTTTGACGACCTCGGCTGTGACAATCTTGGTCACTGGGAAGTATTGGAATATCACGGTGAAAGAGCCCGATATATTCTTGGCTGCAGTTCCGCTCTTGTCAGCATCCAGAGGGGCCTCAACGGATACTGTCAGCTGCAAAGCCTTCGCATGCGGCTTCCATAAATTTTGTGCAGGCGCAGATGTAGCATCGGCGCTTTCGTCCTGGTCTTGGTGAGAGTGCTTCGATTCAGAGCCCTCTTCCTTGGTCTCCTCATCCTCCGATAGGGACGCGTGAGGACGCAGCTCCAGCAGCTTTTGAGCAGTATGCGCCGCCACCACGATCTCCCCACTCTCAGCCTCTTGTGCCGATCCTTCCGCTCCGCGCTTCAACGACGGCGAACGAGATGGCGCACGACTGTGTGGTGGCGGCGGAGTCGCTCCACTCACACTAGCAGACGGCGAGCGTGACGGCGCCTTGAGTCTCTTTACAGCAGCCGCCGAGTGTTCCTGACGATCGAGCGCAGCCGGGAAGCCGCGCTTGCGGAACGCGCCCGCGTGCTTCACGCCAACCGAGTCGACAATCTCCAGTGTCAACTGCTTGCCTGCATCGCCACTAGCAGTCTGGTACGCCTCCAGCTCACAATACAACGCATACAGCGGAGTAGCCAGCTCCACTCCCGCCGTACGGTGTCTGTTCCGCTGCGCCGAGACCGGCTCCCCCATGTACTCCTGCAGCCCCGTCGTGGCGGCTTCAATGCCCATCAAATGGTCCGGCAGAGCATTCAAAAATGCTTGTTTCGTCTCGGTCGCGTCCTCCACCTTGGCGATCTTCAGCTTGAGCTCCTTCAGCTCCGTCTGTAGACTAAGAAGACCAATGACACTAGTTAGCCCCCAAAATGCAACCTTTTCGTCGCTACAATTGGTAAATAATTCACCTACCTCTTCCTGGCATGCAGCTCCTGCGTGAGCTGCTCCAAGTGCTGGCGATGCACGTCAGCGTCCACCTTAATGGGGAGATGTCCATCGGCAAACTCGATCTTGTCCATCTCCTTGGTGCTGAAGCCTCGGCAGCGCCGGATCTCGCGCAGCAAATGGTCCTTTTCGTACAACAAGTTCTGCAGCTGCAGCTGGTGCGTCTCTGCGACGTCCTTCTGCTCCTGGACGCGCGTACGACGTGTATCGGCCTCCAGGAAGGTGGCGCGTAACCCGGACTTCATGGCGCCTAGCAGGAGAAGCACACGCCAGCGACGCTGCTTCAGACGCGCCTCGTCCGACTCACGACCGCCTCGCTGCTCGTACAACGCCGTCATCTCCTTCCGAAGCGCCTGGCATGTTGCCTGAACCTGCTTGAGCTCAGCCCCATCCATCGCCGCCATTGTTGTCTGAGTGAATGTGGGAGCAGCATAGCCCTTGTTGAAGACTAAGGTGCTCGAAGACGTTAAGTTGCCCATTATAGGTTACGCAGGCTGTAACTTATATTATATTATGTGCGTCACACCATGTAACGAGTGGCCTCACACACGCCGCACATCAACTTATCCGTCGTCATGCTGCGTCGCGCTGCCCTCCGCTCTCGCGCCGTCTTCGCTCGCCCGCAGGCAACGCGCACCTTTGCCAAGAAAGCATCTCCTTCGCAGTCGGTGCTTCGTCCCATCCACTTCGAGCACGACGAGGACGTACGTTGCATACACTTAAAGAGAGAGAGAGAAAAATGTATCAAACGCAAGACCCAGCCAGGAGCTCTTTTAACGTTGTCACTTAATATTTTGCTGCTGCAGGACACTGTGGACCGACCTTTCCGTATCGTCGGCGTGCGTGACGTGGAGGTGCAGGACTGGGAATACCCGACGCGTGTGGAGACGGACCAGAAGAACAAGAACCGCGTGCTGCGCAACCGCTTCGGCCACCCCAACTTCATCAGTCTCTGGGTGGACAAGCTGGCCGAGGTGGAGGGCTACCTCAAGCAGGAGAAGGTGCCGTACTCCAGCGAGGGCGTCATGAAGGGCCCTGAGGGCCACGACGTGCTGGTGATCCCTCCCAGCGACGACGGCAGCAGCGTCGAGTTCTTCAACCTGTGCGACAACCCCACGATGGTGGAGCTGGTGCAGGCTACCCCCGAGGTCATCAAGGAGTTCGAGGAGGACAACGAGTAGACAGAGAGGGAAATCACAAGCCGGAAAGCAGGTATTTCACTCGCGTAGACGAGAGAGAGATCTGCAGCAGGCGAGCCAGGTTAGACAGAGAATCTAGGAGCACCAGGCTACGAAAGGCTCAGGGGACAGCTACAGGTACCGGTAGTTTCTCAAGATTGAGCCGCTGTACGAGAGAGAAGTCTGCTTGATGGACATGCACGCTGCTCGGCTTTAATACATAGTATTTGGTTCGGTCTCTTTGATAAAAAGCTATGCTAACACTCGTCTGCCTACTTAAAGCTCGTCTCTTCCCAACGAAGGAGCCCCAGTTGACAGCTTACAATGGTTTGGAAATTTTCTAGTGTAGTTGCTTGCTTTACTCCTTCAGCCACGGATGTTCCAACGCATCGGCGGCAGTGGTGCGCTTCTCCGGGTTACGCACAAGTAACGCCTCGATAAAATGCTTGAGGTCCTCGGACGCACCACTCCACGCCTCATCCGAGAAAAACACCTTCTTCACGCCCTCAGCCGTAGGGAGGAAGACTGGCGCACAACCGCTCGCCAGCACATACGTCACCACGCCCACACTCCAGAGGTCGGCTTCCGTGCCGTAGCCCTTGCCGCTCATAACTTCAGGCGCGATGTAGTCTCGCGTTCCGCACTTGGTGTGTGCTCGTGCCATGCGGTTGCGCACCATGTCCGTAGCAGACGGCAAGCCCGAAGCGTTCGTGGCTGGCGCGTCGTGGAGGTTTGCCACCTCGGACAGACTTTCGTGAGGCGTGAGAACGTTGTCGTGGCCGTGACCATCGAGTTTCCGCGCGATGCCAAAGTCCGAAAGCTTGATGTCGCTCACGTCTTGACTGTTAGGGGGTAGCAGGATATTTTCCGGCTTAATGTCGCGATGCACAATGCACTGAGCGTGCAGGTACGCGACTGTACGCACGAGCTTACGAATAAGCGGGCGCGTCGTGGACTCGGGCAGTGGCCCGTTCCGGTCAATAAACTCGAAAAGCTCCTGGCCACACATCTCCATCACCAGGAACACACAATCGTTGTTCTCAAAGAGCTCCAAAAGGCGCACGACACCGTCGTGGCTCAGTCCATACATAATCTCCAGTTCCCGCTTGAGGAATCGAATCTCGATCATCTGCCTCTTGTCAATAATCTTCACTGCGAACTGCTCGCCCGTCGCCTTGTTTGTACACCGCTTGACCACCGAGTACTTGCCAGATCCCAGCACGGTGCCCACGTTATACTTATCGTGGAAGTCTCGTGCAACGGGCACGTTGTCCAGCAGCTTCTCAATCGAGAAGAGCTGCGTCGGTGTCTGTGTGTTCATACTCGGGTCCAAATCATTCGAAAGCGACAGTGACATCCGTCCCGACGGCGGTGTCACCTTCTCCTTGATAGGCTGCAGGAAAATAGGCGGGCTGGACAATGCGTCGCCGTCAAACATAAGCGACGCGCGTCCTCCCTCCATCACTGTGTGATCATCATCCATGTTCATCATCGAAGGTCGCTGCGATTCCAACTCTGCTGCAGCTCGCAAGAACGGGTTCTGTCCTCCGACCAGGAACGGGTCACTAAAGTCGTCTCCAGACGTCGGGACGGCCGGCGAGTGCATGTCCATGGACGAGAAATCCATCGAAAGGTGTTCCAGCGCCGCGTTCTTCCTCTTGGCGGCAGGTCCGTGCAGCACGCGACGCACCAGCGCAGGGTTGCGGTGCACGACGAACTGCTCCATGGCGTCCACAACTTGTTCATCGCCCACGATGAGCATGTCTTCGATGAGCTCCCTCTCTCTAGGGGACACGTCCATCTTGGCCAGATCCGACGCGTAGCGGTGCACTCGCTCGACGTTGTTGGTCACAGACTTGGCTCTTCCTTTGCGTTTGAGTCCCAACGGGGAGCTGGACGGACTTACGTCCACGGGGGAGTGGGTTGCAAGCACAGGGGTCAGACATCCCTGCTCTACGAGTGTACGTAGCTCTTCGCAGGGCTTGTAAACCAGCACTTGTCCGTCTTGCACGTCGCTGAGACTCGTGACGAGCGTCTCTTGGTCGCGGTGACGTGTCAGCAGCCCCGAGTTGGCGGCGAACGCGGCGAAAGACTTGCCGAACGCCAGCTCGTGGAAGCGCACGATGAGCTCCTTGGGGGACAGCAGCGCGGGCGCCACGTCGATGGCGACGGTGCCCGAGCGGTCCTTCATGCGGACGTAGACGGTCTTGAGACTGGGATGTACCTGGATGGAGAGTGCCGAGGGCGACGACGGCGCTGGCATCATGGCCACGTGCGGCATGTGGAGGAGAAAGCGAGACTGGGAGGGGAAGCAGGGAAGCAGAACCTGAAGAGAAGGTTCTAAACGGCTTGAAACTGTTGCTGCTGAGTTGCTGGGGTGAGAGATTGATTGTGTTTTTGTAGGTACTCGCTGGCAACTTTCCGCTCGGGTGTGGGGAGAGTTGAGGAGTTGGTGCGGGGGATTGGCACACGCGCCCACGCAGTGTGTTGTGTTGGGTCTCGGGTATGGCAAAAGCCGAACTGACTGAGGACTCGCCTTGGCTCGGGTTTCGTGGGGGTGGGTCGGCTCGGTGACACGTTTCACTGGGGTTAAGTATGGGGCGCCAGCCGCTATGCGCAGACAGCCCCCGCTATCTGGACGCCAGATAGTGCCGCGCAGTCAGCGAAACCAACCCATTGAGGGGCAACAGCAGGGCAGATAGAGGACAGGAGGTCGTTGCAGTGCCACATGAAAGACAGTATTACGGACACGGGGCTGCCAACTCCAGCCGTACCATGCAAGACATGTTCTCAAGGCCCAATATGGAGGAAATTCCACGACTTCCGTGGTGGTGACCATGGTGCTTGCCATTTGTGTGCCGAGTCTTTGCAGGCCTATCTGCCTGCATCTTGATTCGTCTCCTCATCCGCTCAGCTGGAAACTGCCAAAGAAGGGCTTTGCCTGGCAAAGCCTGCGCTGAAAGAACGCGTCGCCCAGCTCAAAGCTCGGTGCATGGCAAAGCCGTCATTGCTCAGTTCATGACGTCGTCGCCGCCCCGGAGCCGTTTTTCCAAGGAGATTCAACAGCTGGTACACCGGGCTGGGCGAGCGAAAACTGGCGACACCTTGAACGCCGCCTGTCATGCGTGTCCCAAGCTAAAATACAATGCAAGACCAAGCGGATAGTGGCGACGTACATGGTCTGTATCTCGCTTCGGCGCTGGCCACTGCCGGTAGGTACACGTAGAGTACAAGAAAGCACAGGAGATACGAGGTTGTACGGACATGAACTTGGACATTTTGTGCGCGCTATCCGCTTTGTGAATACTTCAAAGTAAGCTTATTCTGTTGTCGCCGCAGGCAAAGCGTTGTGAAAAGTTTTGGTGTCGCGCTGATCGACAGGCGGCCCTGCTTGAAAACAGGTGCGATAGCTGCTGAAGATGGCCGTGGTCGGCGCCGATAGTGGAGACTTGCCTTTGCCCAGCACTGAAGACGAGGGCAAGCAGATCGGTCGCAGAAACAGCTGGACGAAAAAGGCAACTTGCTGTTGTCGGCGCGTGTTCCTCGGCGTGTGGCTGGATGGGCGAGCAGGGCAACAGCAGAGAGCTGTCCGGCATGCCGCCCGGAATCGTAATCAGCTCGGTGCGGAGGCATTTCGGGGAGGCCCGCGCAGTGTGAAGTCCAGAGGCGCTGACCCGCTGGCCCGAATTCGTGGTGCGGGAAGACATTGAAGCCACTCGCGGAGCTCGTCGCCGCATTGCGTCGGGAGCATCCGCAGTCGTCGAGCGGGCCGCACCGCTTGCGGTGCGGCATTGTTTTGTGGTGAGGCCAGTGCTGTCTGTGACCAAGGCCATGAGCGGTGCAGTACTTGTAGGAGGACTCACTCGCTCCACGGCAGCGCAGTTATGGCTCATCGCGGCTGGACCCGGAGGTCACCAGCCCGCCAGAGGCATTGTATCCCTCGACATCGTTCTCAAGCCAACGGCGGCCAGTGACCGTAGAGTGGAAAGGCTGCGTGCAAGTTGACTTCAAGTGCAATTTTGTGCGATTTTGACCGCAAGTCTGTACCAAGTTGAAGTTGAAGATGGTTTACGCGCTGACAGTCTCCAGTTGGCAACTCCATCATCAAAGCACGGCGGCCTCATCACGTGGGGCTCATTGTCCTCGCGTTTTATGGTGAGTGCACCGCGTCGCCCACTCGAAGGCCGCCACATGACAAGATTTCATCTAGCCATGCGGCACCTTGAAGCGGGCCAAACCTCACTCTAATTCACGCGATCCGACCACCCAAGCTGCTGCCTGTACAACCTTCCAAACATACGCGCCCCGTTTTAGGCAGACCAGGACCGCTCAACGATGTCCACCACACGCGTTGCTCAAAAAGTCACACTTCCACTGGATATCACGCGGAATGCACGAAGCAAAGGAGAGTCCGCAGCGGTGCCTGAAAAGAAGAAGGTGACCGTGTACCACGGCAATAAAGGCCAAGGCGCATACTACATGTACACCTCAAATGCGACCTCGTGGCTGTATATGGACGTGGCTGTAGGATGCATGCTCCAAGCTACTGTAGTACCAGCCAGGAAGCACGCGTGTTTAAGACTCGAGAAGAGATCACTTGCGCAGGGTTGATAGATGCAGTCGACGTGTAAGCGTCGTTTAACGCAACGCACAGTAATTTAGCGGCGGCGCACGGCACTGATGTGCTTGTACACTTGCTAAACACCATTATTGACTCTCTTTTAAGATAATTTGGTCGATGAACGCCAGGGAGTAACGATACACAAGATGGAGTTTGTTTTGATATGGCATGTGGGCTGTAATTGGCTCCTTGCAACACGGTGGTAGTTTGCGAAGGGTTCCTATCATGAACAACCGCTTGTTATGTGCAGCCAATAGCAGTATGGTTGGCCATGGAAGAAGACGCAACAACTGTGGCAGATTTGACTGCACGCGATGGAGGAGGAGAGACACACACAACATGAACAGCTTCCTCAGCCGAGAGAGCTATAGGTCAGGTAGACAGAAGGATCAGGCCAGCGTACTGGACTTGGGTATGCTATCGATCATTACATATCAGCCCCTCAGGATAGACATCAATTCCTTCGCTCTCGAAAATCAACGCGCTTCACTGTTAAGAACTACTAGGCGGCGTTGAGCTCTGTACCTCAACGGCCCACTTCAGGAATGAGGACAACGGTCCGTTGAGCGCACCACCATGCTCTTCGCACCAGCCAATCGTTATTCCCCTACCTAACAACATACCTATCCCTTCTAATAGAGTACCGGTTTATTCCAGTTTTGCGTGATGGTGGGAACGACGGCCCTGGCGCTGTGGGAGGCTCGCGCTTCGACGTCCTTCGTGCTGCCCTCCGGCTGCGACACTATCGATGAACTGTTGGACGGAGGTTTTCACTCTGGCATCTTGACAGAGATCTGCGGCGAAGCTTCGGCCGGCAAGACGCAGTTGTGTCTGCAGTTGTTGCTGCAGTGCTGTCTGGCGCGCTCTCTCGGCGGACTGCAAGGCACGGCCTGCTACATCTGCACCGAAGGCGTGGGTTCCGTCAAGCGACTACATGATCTCGCTCAGGTGTATGCACGACGATACGAAGTTGCGCTGGGCGTCGGCGCCAAGCGCAAACGCGGTGAACCAGTGCCCAAGTTGACGGGCAGCGACTTCCTGGACGGCATCTTCGTCGAGCAGCTCTACACCGTCGACGACCTGATGGGTCTACTGGTCTGCACTGCAACGACAACTAGAAAGCTGACGTAACGTTAGCAGATTGGCTGACTATGTGGTTGTTGCTGCAGCAAGCAAGACTGCCGGCGCTGTTGGCAGAGCAGAACACCAAGCTCGTGGTACTGGACTCCGTAGCGGCCGTCTTCCGTCTGGAATCCACGTCCTCCGTCAAGGTTTTTCTCGGTCTATGTCTTATCTCCTCTACAGTAGATGTGTACGAAACTGAAGCGTATTGCTGTGTGCACCTGACGGCGACAGGAGGCGGCGGAACGCTCGCGCACCATGTTCCATATGGCCAACTGCATGCGCATCCTGAGCGACCAGTACGGCGTCGTGTTCATAGTGACCAACCAAGTGACGGGCGACTTTGATCCTCGCTCGGCAGCAAACAGGAACGGCCTGCGTCCAGCGCTGGGGCTCTCGTGGTCGCACTGCATCAACCAACGGTACGTTCCTCGAGCTAGAGGGGAGGCCGTTTTTCCGCCTGCGACTGATGCATTGCAAATGCCCATCGCCTTTCAGCCTCGTGATCACCAGGAATAAAGACTCGACTCGAAGGCGCCTCGAGGTGGCCTTCTCGCCGCACCTTCCAGCGGAGGCCTGCGTCTTCCAGGTCACGAGTGACGGCGTCCGACCGGTGGACGGAGACTGAATCAGACAGAACGATGTTGCAGTGGTATTATTAGCCAATCGAACAATCGTACAAGGAACGTCACGATTGGCGGAAAATTTGCTCGAAGAGGTGCGATTGACAAGATCGCACTGTCGGTTCAAGTTGGTTATCAGCGCGTTTCCATTTCTTCTGACTTGGTCTCACTATGTCCCTCGTCTGCTTCAACTTTCGACCGACTTTTCCGTTATTCGAGTGAGACCCGCGAAACCACTCAAAAGCCGTCGATGGCGACTTTGCTGGGCGCACAAAAGATTTATCTGCCTGCCACAGGACACAACAGCGCACCAACTCTCGCAGCAGAGTAACCTGCCTAACCGCAGCCACAGCTCTCCATCCACCGCCATGGTCGCCACCAAGCAAACCCGCCACTCGACTGCGTCTCTGCCCAGCAGCAACAACGGCTTCGACGGTTGTGAGATCCGCAGCGGCATGTCCGTGCAGGTTGGTTATTATCACTGCCAACCATTTGCAATGCTTGCTGCTGTAGCTAACTGTTAGCATTTGCGTCCATCAGGATCTGAAACACTTGACGGCGCAACGTCAGCGTCTCGAGTTCTGGGCCCGCAACTCGCCACGTCAAATGGCAGTAGCTGCGGATTTCACATACGCTTCGTCTCCGTCGTCCACGTGCTCGTCGTCGCTGTCGGCGTCACCACAGCGCAACTTCAGCGACGGCGCGTGCTATTCCGCTGCGTACGGCTACTTGCCTCCTCCCAGTCGACGTGGCTTCGCGTCCGACAAGATGTTTGTCACGTGCGGCGGACAAGTGGTTTCCTTCATGGAAGGCGTCGTGAACGCTCCGCAGGGAGATTTCCAACTGGACAATTAAATAGCTGGCAAAGAGGCAGAACACACACTGGGAGAGAGAGAGAGAGAGACAGGCTGTACATGTATAGTATGGATGTGCATGGAGTCTTAAGTTGAAGCTTCCTTGGAGCGAATGAAATTATGCTGAAGTTGTTGCATCTGCGATGTCGAGACGTTGAACTGTTCTTCTCGTATACCCGTACACACTGTTTGGCTGGTTTCTTTGGGACGTTAGCGAGTGTACGGGTGGATGGTAACGGATGGGTGGGCTTGCCACTGGTGCTGCTTTTCGGGGATCGTAGGTGGGAAATACTCGACTCGACCACCGTTCACGATGTCGTATTGACGTCCAGCGGTGCTTTCGTTGCGCAGGTGTTGAGCTCTAACAACAAATTGGAATCATTAGTACAAATTCACGAGAATTTAAGTTAGTGAAAATCCCTAAGGTAACTCAGCTCACCTTTGCTGGTTCCTTTCGAGAGGTGTTTCGTTGAAAAGCCTGTCGTGATGCTGTAACCGCGGATTTGCATTGCCATTTTTGCTCTGGTACTCCCGACGAGAAGCTCCTGTCGCGTTGTGACTGCAACAGGTTGAAGGAGTGAGGTCAGTGAAAATTTCTGCTTTTTTCATGCAAGATAGAGATATCTTACCTCAGTAAATCCGGTTTATAGGCTTCACCTCGAACTTGTGTTGCATCGGGTGCACAATGTTGCGCACCTACCACACTCGATATTGAGTGTCGTTCCTTGCTGCAATACAAAACTTAGCACGTCAGGTTTTGTACGAAACACTCAGTCCTTTGTCTAACGTACATGATCTGGTGTAGTCTGCGATCGTTCATGTCAGTACGATGAATGGCACGTTTGGCGTGAAGATGGTCTGTCTCGAATTGTAGTCGCTCGCGACGCTGTTGTGGGGTCATGATACCTTCTTTCAGCATCACTGATGCGGGGACTGCGTGATGCTCGATCTCCGCAGCATGAGCAAAAGTCTCTTTCTTGATCATCAAAGGGGCTGATAACCGATCTTGTAGCTGTTCATCTCTCGGGCTGTACCATAAACACACACCAATTAGGTTCGTTCTACATACAAGTAGTTGTTGAGTGACGAATGTTCCTTACCGGACGGCGACGTCGTTCATTTGCAGGCCGCTGGGCACCACCGCGACGGGTTTCTCTTCACCAATTGCGCACGCACGAAGATTTTTTGCGAGAACGACGTGAGCTGGAGCTGCTAACTTCTCGAATGTACGGACATCGCACTGCTCGCCATTCCAGGAAGTTATCAGTGTTTGGCGCTTCTGGATCGCCATCGGAACGTCGCGAGTGGCATTCGCAATGCCCGGTGAGTCGATGAGCTTGCGAAGTCTGTCCGGGTTCATGGCCTTGCGCGGCTTCACATCTGCATCGTGGCTAGTCATTGTCAGTTCGAAGAAGGAAATGCGCAGACAGACACGGCAAACTCTTCTCGTTGAGTGAGTTGAGTCTTGTCGAGACTTTTTATAGGTGATGACAATTTGCTTTGAAAATAGTTGGTCGATCATGATATTGGACGGTGGAGCAGCCAGTAAACCTACACGGAGTCAAGTCTTTCATGGAAGTCCGGTTATCTCACTCAAGAAACTAAATGGAGATTGGCTCGGGAACGACAACGTGGTAAGGTAAGGCACAGACTGCGCACAGTCTTCTTGCAAACTGGTGCTCTGGGCCACTGAAGACAATTTCATTCGTAGGGATGGCTGGGCTCAATCTTGAAGACCAACTGCGTGAGCACCTGACCTTACTATGTCATTTCCAAAGCGTCTACCGGAGTACATGACCAGATTTGGTCTCGCAGGCAGAAGCTTCGAGGCAATTGATGCGTGAAAAAATGTACCCATGCACCTCACCTCACTAAAGATCTCTTGCGACTGTCATCCACAATCTGTCATTCTTCAATTCGCGTGAAGCTGATCAAGTGATCCATCCAAGATGTCTACCCCCGTCAAGTTCGACAACAACCTGGAATCATCTTGCTCCACCACGCCGGAGACCATGTCTCCCAAGTCAACTTCATCATCACCCGAGTTTGGCATTTCGGATGAGTTCCTCGAATTCGAGGGCATCACCATCTTCGCACCTCCCCCAGCACCCACCTACCGATACTCAATGTCGCTCAAGAGCGAGAAACTCCGTATCTGGCTGGAAGACTGCGAGAGCAAGAAGTAATGGTACGGTAGGACTTTAGTACATGTATTAACACCTGTACACACTTTAAAAACGTTGCATTGATCTCTAAACGCGTTGCCGTACGATCTAGGTGCACGACCAAGGTGAACCTTGATGACTACGTGAACTCGACCAACGCCATCCCCAATGCCACAGCATCGGACTATGTGGAGATGAGACCGACATCAATAGCGCCCAATCAGACGTTTTGTTTTCTAACCAATTGCTTTCTCTTAGTATTTCCGTGAGCTGCTGGACGGTGCTCGTGACGACGTGGACAACATCCTAACCACGTTCCAGCGTCACAAAGGGGAAGCATTTCGACTGGAAGTGACTGTGAAGATCCAAGTGCTGAAACAAGCACGTGTGGCAACGTATGCCATCGACATGGACTCGAACGGATTGATGTTTCTGGGGTCCAAAATGCGTGACCTGCAAGAAGAGGTGGAAAAGCTTCGAAACTACAGCAAGGGGTTGCAGGAGCTAAAACTGCAGCAAGAGGTTCTCGATAAACGCGAGGGTGAGATTTCGGAGCTGAAAAAGGAGGTGAAGGAGCTGCGCCTCGCTCAAGATACTAGTACGATCGTGCATAAGCAAGCCACGACTAAACAAGGTGAGTTGATCATGTGGGGAACCGCTACTACCGGTAGTGTGCGGGTATTGATTCCCGGCACCTACCAAGTGACTGTCATTGGCAACTACCAGATGAGCAGTTCCAGTGCAGCCATCCAGTTGTTGAAAGGCAACAAGGCCATCCAAGTGGTCTACTGCGGCACCGTTCAAGGCAACAGCAACTCGACTTCTCTCGTGTGTATCACCACGGTGGAGAAAAATGACCAGTTCTCGGTCAAATGCCCGTTCAACCTCTCGAGCACCAGCTACCTGACAATGATTCGTCTCGGAAAGTAGTTTAGTACTACTAGTAGCTCCGAACTGCGAACTGTGTTGCTACGTCAGCTCGAGCTTAATTGGATTCCATGCATCACCGTTCGTAAGCGTTGAAAAACATATATTCGTGGAGTTCTCTGCACATTCATCGATGCAGAGCGAAGGCTTAAGTAGTCCGACAAGTCCACCACCAAAACCTCCGTACTTGCACTACTTACAGCGTCGTTACTGGCATCTATAGCGATCCTGACGTGGCGTTGCCGTTCGTGTACGACGGGCTCGTGACCTTGCCACCTTCCGCGATGAGATACTCCTGGCGCTGCGGCTTGCCATCGAAGAAGCGCTCCAGGATCTCCTTGGTACCAGCAGCATAACGAGCCTGTGCGTCCAACGTCGTGCCCGAATAGTGGGGCGTCATGGCGTGACGCGGCATCGAGCGCCACGGGTGGTCGGCAGGAGCGGGCTGCGGGAACCACACGTCGCCGGCGTATCCCTGGATGTGGCCGCTCTCCACAGCCTTCACGAGCGCGTCCTTGTCCACGATCTTGCCTCGAGCCGTGTTGACGAGGTACGAGCCCTTCTTCATCTTGCTCAGCAGCTTGGCGTCGAAGAGGTTCTCGGTCTCCGGATGCAGCGGACAGTTGATAGACACGACGTCGCACTCCTTGACCATGTCCTCAACGCTCGGGTGCCACTTGACGTTCAGCTCCTTCTCCAACTCGGCCGGAAGACGAACCTTGTCGGTGTAGTGCAGCTTGACATCGAACGGCTTAAGACGGCGCAGCACGCGCTGGCCGATGCGACCAGCAGCGACGATGCCCACGTGCTTGTCCTCAATGTCGTACGCGTGATTGGCGATTGCCGCAATGTCCCACTCGCCGTCGATCACCTGCTTGTAGGCGGGCATGTAGTTGCGCACGAGCGAGAGGATCATCATGACGACGTGCTCCGCCACACTCACCACGTTGGAACCCGTGACCTCGGCCACCGTGATGTTACGGTCGCACGCCGCCTCCAAATCCACGTGGTCCGAGCCGATACCGGCCGTGATGGCCAGCTTGAGCTTGGGCGCCTTGGCGATGCGTTCACGCGTGATGTAGGCCGGCCAGAAGGGCTGCGAGATGACCACGTCGGCGTCGAGCAGGTTCTTGGCGAACACCGAGTTGTCTCCGTCCTTGTCGGACGTGACGACGAACTCATGTCCGCGATCCTCGAGGAACTTGCGCAGGCCCAGCTCATTCTCGACGCAGCCGAAGATGTTGGGGTTGCTCTTGCCGGCCTCACCGCCCTCGTACAGCGCGCACACGACCTTCATGTGCTTGGGGGCGCTGGCGGTGAAGTTGCGCGTGGTCATGACAGCTGAGCGGGAGGCCAGACGCGTGGTCATCTTGGTGGAGGCGAACATGGTGGATCGATAGAGAAGGTAGGAGGGAGGCGTAAAGAGCTCCTCGAGGCTTGCAACTTAGGGACTTGGATGCAGATTGCAGAATGAATACAGCGTCGAGGCTGGTCGAAGGTTCACGGCCATGGTGACACTAATGACGAAGGTCGTACATGCACTGTATACTGTAATAGCAACAGGAAGACATCATTGCCATCCACCGTAGACAAGGCTCATTGCCGTCGGCACGAAATGAACGATAGACTGCAGGTCTGTATGGACCGGATTGGCGATGGGGTTCGTGAACTTGAAGTGACAAGCAGACTTGCCGGTGATTTGCAAGGCAGCTGGTGTTCATTTGGCCAATCAGCGTTCGGCGCGCATAAGCCGATTGCCAAGTCTACCGACATCTACCGACAATAATTGCAATAATTGCAATAATTGCAACAGTCGGGTACTGTACCTGCTCAAAACCCGTTGCAAAGCGTTGTTGCCCATGCACTGTTATCTTACATCCACGCGCAGCAGCCAACAAACTCGGCCTGGCCCGTAAACGACACGTGTGCGTTTGACCTTTCCACTCGCTAAACATCGCAGATCGTGCGAGCGCGCCTTCAGCAGTGCGACGTCCTGCCCTCCAAGCTACTTTGATGTACGACACAAATAGTTGCAAAACGATGCTTCAAGCCTCCTTCAATGATGGAGCTCCTATCCTGAGGCCTGTCCTCCACCCTCGTTTGATTGGAGGAACAGCTTGAAGCTGTCAGCCCCCTCCCCCCGACGCATAATCGGATTACAGCTCTACCGCCACCTTTACCTACTCTACCGACAGGGCGGTACACCAAGCAGCACATCTTTGACGCTGATGTAGCAATGTCCGCGCTCAGTAACCAAGCGTCCCCAGTGCTGCTCACCACATCTACAGTCGAATACAAGGAGCTACATTCATAGTCCAGGTGTTTGCAATGAGTGCCACTCGAGAAAACGGTATGTCTGCGACCTCAGCGCGAGAATCGACGTCTCCTTCGTCCGACTCGGTCACCCACGCGGCCACGCGCTGGTTGGCGGCGATGAACGACTCAGACGCATCAGAAGGCGAGTCTCACGCGGCGGTGGTGATGCCACGTGTGAAGAAGGAGCTTCCTTTAGTCAGCAAAGGAGAATCAGACGCAGGTGGCGACCGCAACGAGCAATGGCACAAACGCGAATTCCAGGAGGATGGCACTGCACTGCAGACGCCGAAGAAGCGAGCTAAACGCAAGTCTCGCAAGTCCACGATCGATATCCGGAAGGTAAGGAGGTCGACGTGATGGTATGGTGAGGAGCTGGTTCGAAAGCTGATTGTGTCTGTTGTACAGGAAGAGATTGCGACGCTTTTGAAGGAGCTGGCGGGGCTGCATAGTCGTATGGAGCAGTTGAACGCCCGTGCGATGAAACCTTGCACTACTGACGAGACAGCGAGTGAGGCAGCTGTCGCCAACAGAGTACTCCGACGCGCTATCCAGAAGCAGCAGCACGAGGTGACCCACTTCCATGCACTCATGTCCGAGTACGCCTTATTTGTACGTGCTAGCCTATAGTGGCACTGTGTAGTTTGGTTCCGCTACTAACTTTCTTTTCGATCTATGGTTACTCGTGTAGAGCATTCGAGTGGGTAGTCCAATTCATCAAGAAATTCGCTTGATGAAGGACAACAACTCTCGCTATGCCACGCTGACAGCGATGAAGAGGCATGCGCTGCAGGTTGGTGCTCGCTTTCTCCAAGATCGCTGTCCACGGGTAGATCCGCGCAAACCCATGAGAGAGGATCGCGGGTTTGAAGCTCCGAACGGAGATTTCTACGCCACGTATTTCTCCACTTCGCAGTTCGAGAACAGCGTCAAGAAGGTTTTCGATATCTTGCTCGGGTACTTCAGCAGCATCGAGATTTGCGTATCGGAGAAGCTCGGTAACGTCACAATTCGCGAAGACGATGATACTTTGGCCCCAGGTGTCACGCAAAACCGCCTCATATCTACAACTATCGGAGGGCTGCGAATGGAGTCGAACACAGTCTACTTCTCAAACTACGAGGAAGGAGGGAGCGAACTGGGCCATGAACACGGCTACGGGCTTTTCGTCGCCGATTTCGTTGACGAAGACGAGAGGAGCCCCTACCATCCACATGAACGCATCAGGCGAGATTTCAGTGCCGTCTTAGAGCTCACATCTTACCCGTTCCAAAGGCGCACAAGTGGAACGAATGCAGTGAGTTCAAGCAGCAAGAGCGAGGAAGGGAGAGTCGTGGTGATGACACGGTGGGTACACAGCAAGGTGCATCACCCTCAGCACGATATCCCGTTCTCCGGCTGGCACGAAATGCGAGAGAACACAGAGCGATGGATCCAAACGCTGCACCATACGATGTTGGAGAGATATTTCGCCATGATCTAGGTCGGTCGACTGCCAAGGTTATTGATGGTGCATAAGAGAGAGAAGTAAAAGTCTACATGTATTGCGTTGAGCGGTGGTTGAGGATAATATCCTATCGGTCAAGAAATGCGACGTCGTGTCTATCAACTCATGTTGCACCTGGAGACCGCTATGCTACTGAGCAAGATGAAGAAGGGCTCGTACCTCGTCACCACGTGAACGTTGTCGCCCTGGACCTCAACAGGGATCCCGAAAAATCAATATTCAAAACTATTGCCCAGAAAGCTCTGGATATTTGATACTAATGAACCATTTAGAGCTATCGATATAATCGCCTTCAAAGTTGGACCATTATTTACGTACTTATCTGAAGTTTCGAGAAAACGCCCGATTGTGTTTTGAAAAACCGAACGGTCACTAACCCAAGAAGCAGTCTCCCGTTAACGATGGCGGACTTGTTGCTGGCCCTGTCGGCGGCGCTCCCACGCAGCAGGCGGCGGACTTCTTGCTAGCCCTGTCGGCGGCGACGACGCGAAGAACGCGGAGGTTGGTGTTTGTTCGTGGGCAGTGTCCTTCGAACTACAACATTGAAACCCCTTATTGGGGGACTTCAGAAAATCACGCAAATCACGAGTTCAGCAGGCGCAAATCAGGTAGCAAAACGAAGGGATAGGTGACGCAAAATACGACAGCCCACTCTCAATTAGTGACATCCAACCAAACCTACACACTCAATTAGTGCCATCCAACGAAACTTGGTATACAGCCTAGAACCACACGCAAGAAACGCAGTTTTGGAGGCCGCCGTGCTGTCCGGGTCGCCGTTGGAGTTTCTAGAACTTGGCGAGCTCGGCCAGAAGCACCTCGAACGAGGTGGTGGGGAGACGGTCGCAATAGAACTACCTGGGAGCCCTCCGTCGTAGAGGCGCTGCCGTGCCATTCGAGAGGATTCTGTAGACTATCATATAGTCATATTATGATAGTTACGTTAAGGATAGTTTCTTTTTTTGGTGCTGCTTCTTACCGGTAGTAGAAGCAGCAACAAGAGCATCCTGCGGCGATGTCGTCGCGTAATAGCCTGTCTTGCTGCGACCGCTGCCTTCACATCCATCGGAGCAATGGAAGCGTTCGAGCCAAGCGTTTGCTCTATTTACCGATAACTATCGATTGTTTTGTGCGATTTTTGGCTGCTCGCAAATGCAGACGCAAATGGAATGGTAGGTGGTCGCATTTTTGCTCTCAAATTGCTACAGAATCATGATTTGCGTGCTTTTCTGAAGGCCCCCATTCGAATCGCAAGCCGATTTACCCCTAGACAACAACAACAACAAAATTCGCATTTTTCGTGTGGGAAGTGAGATAAAAAGGTTTTAGTGCCCATAACTTCGTCGGTTGGAACTCCTGGAAGGTGTTCGGGGTCTCAAATGAAAGAGGAAACATCCTTCTTTACGGTGGTACATAAATGGCGAATCGTACTTAGGTTTGTTAGTATTCTTTTGTTTGTCGTCGTCTCATTTGCGATACGTATTGTAATTATTGACGTATTATATGTAATTATGATAAGTGGACGGGTCAATTTTCCCACTTCTTGGTAAACCGTGATTGATTTGGTTGATAGGATGGTATAAGCGGGATTTATATACTACAATACTAAAGGAGAGAGAAGCTTCCACTACTTGCAATGCAAGATGCCTTCAAGCGCGAGATCACTGAGCGAAGTTCGCTTGTCCGTCTTCTCGCATCCTATCAGCCTCGACGGTGGCAGTGTTGGGGAAGATTGTCCCACAGAAGCTTGCCAGCGTCGGACCTTGTCGCTGTATCGCCACGCTGCCACATTTCTTCAAAACTCGCAAGGAGGTGGTCAAAGTTGTCGATTGCTGAGCAAATCGGCTTCTTGCTGTCATATTCCTGGCAGAGTCTCTTGAATTCCTGCCCGATCTTGTCAAAATATGTACCTTCATCTCCATAGTGCTGAATAATCCTGTCACGATGAGCGTCAATTGTCGCAGAAAGCTCCACCAGCGTACTTGACACGAGCTCTTTTGGGGTTAAGGATGGAGCGGATTATGTTGTTAGCGCAGGGTGTGGATGCTTGAAATGGCTAGAACATACATCTTTGCCACGGGGTAACCACGATTTTCCGTTGGACTTTAGTGAGCGACTGGAGACTTTTGCGACCCAAATATCCAGTTGGTCACATACTTTTCAGCAGACGAGTGCGATATTACGAAGCTGACGTTGACTTCGTGTTTGCTGAAGTCTAAATCTTTGAGTGAAGTCGTGCACATTGGGCCCAGAGCACCGCTCATGTTGGGAAGTCTTTCGACGAGGCCAGCGAATCGGCCTCCCTGCTGCTTGACAAGCCTAGATAGACCTTGTAATGACACGAAGGCAGCACGGGCTACCCCACGGAGGGTGTAAAGAAATATCCACCACACCAAGTTCGGGGCACACAAAGCCTCCTTCTCCGTATTATACTCTCGAACTCTGAATCCATTTTTGCAGAGCCAACCCGCCACATTATACATTGATTACCATTCTTGTACTCGCAATGGTAGGGCACGTTGTTTGCATTTCAGCAACTAGGTTTTGTTGGCGACGAAGGAATCCTATCAAAACCGTAAGTTTGGTACGATACGTTTCGTTCAGGTCCACTGGAAAACCACTTGCACCTTCAAATCGAGTTGGTGCAGACCACACCAAACTCGAGTGACACAATGCATTGATTCGTCTTCCATGAGCGTTGCGAAGCCGCTGACGCTGCCAATCATTGTCGTGTGGTGTCTACACCCAGAAGCTGGTATCACCAGAGTGGTACCAGTGCATCTGGACGACGAAAACAAATGTTGGTTGCTGTGTCACGTTCAAACAATGGTATTGCGAGGAGGTGGTAATTTAAACAACTCCATTTTCGTAAATCGGCACCGAATATCCACGTAAGACTTGCCCAGGTGTGTTCCACAGTTAAGAGCGAGTGAAAAGTCCATGCATTTGCAAGACAGTGCGCTAGTCACTGTAGCGATACCGCATACACAACGCGCATAGCGATCAACAACCCCTTCACTACCGGCCAATACCAGTCTCTCGTCCATGAGATTGGAAGCCATGCGAAATGAAGACCCACGACTCAGAAAGCGAACACAGAGACGGAATCATGAGGGCTGCTTTTCCGTCACTTTGTACAGGTCTTCTTCTTTCTCAAAGCATGCCATTGATCTGGCATGCGAGCACCGTTCGTATCGTCGAGATGGAAACAAGAAGCCCCCGTTGACCTCGGCCACAATACCGGAATTCATAATAAAGACGAGTATGTCCTCCGACTCAAACACAGACTCGAGTTTCTCACCGTACGGCACCACAACCGTCTGGAAAAACTATTCCCGCTCTTCATGTGAAAGGAGCGCCGAGTAGGCAGACCACTTCGCTGAATGCTGCCCTTTCAGGTGCTTTTTATGCAAGTCTGTGTGAAAACTGTTGAAAACCTTTGGCGTCCCAATTGGTGCTTTGGAGCCTTGGAAGGACTATCCCCAAAAGCACTGCAGAATTGACAGGCGACTGACGCGACTTCGCTAGTAATTGAGTTTCTTGTTCCAACATTCAGCCTGTAGGTGATGCGGTGTTTCTCAAAGAACTTCACTCCCTTCCTCGCTGTTTTGCTGCATGCCGGTTGCTTTTCGACGAGTTTGGTTTGTGTCATAGTCTTCGTTTGCCGCATTGTATTTGTCGAAGTAGGCGATGCTAGTATTCGGTGAGGGGTGAACTGGGCTGCTTGGGCTTGGTAAAAACAAGAATGAGCCGAAGCAAACAGACATCCGGATGCCACCCAAAACCAATGCCGCCACAAATCGAATATCAGGCGTTTTCACTGCTCATGAAGAGCAGCTGTACTGTGTCGACACATGAAGCACAGCCATGATCGATGGAAGAGGTGTTTTGACACGATTTCCGTGAGCTGGGACCCTCAGAACAGATGAACAGTTGACGTTGCCAACCGGAACAGTCACTTTTGGTTCCCACTTTTAGGAGATTCTGGTGTCCACCAGGAAGTGAGAAAAGTGGGACCCCCCCCCAGAATTTCCCACTTTTTTTAAAGTGGTCTGGTGATATTCAATGTAAATACATTCAAACACGTTGACTAGATTGTTGCACTTAACTGGGAATCCTAGTTGTGATAGCCCGTACAAAAGTACTACCTAGTTACTCAATTCGCATCGTTGTTTGGCGAACGGGAGTCCGATCGGTGTAGCCGCGTAGTATACTGCTGTACACTACGCTAAGCTGAACGCAACTCTGTGTTTGCCGATCATATAAACGAGAGAGCTGCTCATAACCCCCACCCTCTGTGGAAGCCTCGGTTGATGATAATCTGCTTCCAGAGCCCAGTTCGTGCGTCTTTGCATGTCTTGAGTTCCTTTTGGTTGAATTGTTGTTAGGTCTCGACTAGTAGTCGTATGATTCTTACGCCCTGCTTTTGTATGTGAAATCGCACGTTCCATAAGTTGCTGCGCATGAAGCACGAGGACAACTTCTCCATCTTGGGAGTGGTGTAGTAAATGTACACGCGGAGCTTGTCCAGCGATGCCGTTTTAGCGGTGGGAATATCCTTGATAGTTCTCTTCGCATCGACGTCGAGCTTGTCAGAAGTCCATTTGCTGGATCTTTTGTTTGCAGATCGCCCCTGTTTCTGAGCACTGATCCCGTGTGCACGACCTTCATTGCGATCTGGGGACCCTTTCCACGGAAGCTTCTTCTCGGGGCGTCGTGGTATCTTGGAGGCGAATTCACGAATGATCAACCCCAAGCGAAACGATACAAGTCATTCGGCTTGAGTTTTGGCTACGCAAAGGGATAGTTAAAAATCTATAGTGGCTTCTTTCTAAGCTTCTGTTTAAAATAGTTGCCAAAAACCAAACTGAATGTCGTCTGTGAGATCGCCAGCCATTAACATCACCCGAAAAAGCACTCGAGCAACCTTTCAGAGTGTTGTCTAAAGGTTGACGCAGCTTACGCGTTATGGATGAATATCATCAAATCTCCGACCATACTTAAAATGTGTCTTTACAAACGTCAAGTCAAGCCGAGTCAGAGCATAACACTTTAGCTTACCCCTCCCCGATTGTGTAATGCATACAACGTACAAGATCTCGCTGCCAAAGCACAGAGGGTCTGGTAAACCCACTAGTGCTCAATATACTCTACCAAAGCGCGCGGAGATGGTGTATCCTCGCGCTCAGCTCAAGAACCACAGCACGAAGGCCCTGGCGATCCCCTCCTGTTCAAGCTTTCCCACTACAGCGCGTCGGGCCTGGTGAGCCCCTCCCGTTTAAGTTCAAGCACCAAAGCACCTAGGACTTGGTGCTCCTCTGTGATCCAGTTCCCACCACACGAGAGGATTTGGTGACCCTCTTGAGTACTCACTGAGCGACGGCTGCTAACTGAAGATGGTTAATTAGACTTCGAATACTTTATTTAATGAGAGGCAAACTTCGCGTGTGGATCTAGGACAGCAAAGACGAGAACATTGTGACATTTGAGTCGACACTTGACAATTTATTTCGGCGTAGATGTACACCCGTTGAAGACTACGTAGACTGATCGAGTTTCATCTTCACCAGAAACACCACTATACGTAATATCGCGGCCAGAAAAGCGTAAAGCGGACGTAATATCACGTCGATCTTGCCCACAAGGGAAGCTATGTTCTCTTCTTGATCGTCACTCTCAACATCAAAACTTGGCCGATAAAACGTGGCGTACAACAAAGGGAGTTGTATTCGTCAAAATTCAGCCCCTGCACCGTCACATGGCGCAGGTGTACTTGCACGGGAATCTTGATGTCGACTCCTTGCTTGTTCGCTTTCAACCCGAGATGCAATTATCGCTAAACATTCTAGGTATTCATCGTTTGGGTTCTCGTGTAGGTGATCACTACAAAGCTGGACGAGATCCCCCGCAAATTCATCGATGTAGGTCTTGCTGCGTAGATGTTTTTCTTCAAGGACCAGCAGAAACCGAACTCGGGGAATTGATTTAAACAACTCTTCTCCCTCTTGGTCAAGGTCCACTTTGCAGTGTCTGGCCAAGAAATATTTCCATGCACCTTGGTCGACATGTGCCAAAGCCGCTAACAGTGCCATCGCCTCACGAACCGACTGAAATACCAAGTCAACGAGGTTATTGTTTTCAAGATGGCGTCTCGAACAGCTGCGGGATACTGGTAGACACCGGTATGGTGACCTTCACTCAGTGGCACCGCAACCACTCCTATGATGACGGGACGGTGATTATGGGACGGTGTTTA
>LGSN01000460.1:0-35332 GCA_001314375.1 Phytophthora podocarpi | reverse complement strand
AGGTGGTCGAGAGGTTGTGTCGTCAAAGTCGTAGCATTGCATTAGAAACGGTTAGCCCTATTCTCCTTGTTAAATAAAGCTAAGAAAAAAAAAAACTGCCGGTGTAATGTGCTGGCTATTACTACTAACCTTTCACAGGACGTCAAACACCTTCGCCACCAACGCAACCAGCTACTCCATCGCATCCGAACGCGTAGCAAACAACTCACCAGCGCCTTCATTGACGAACAAGTGACCCGCATCGAACACTCTCGCGATTCAGCCAAGATGTTCGAGGCGACACGTACGCTTTTCCGAAAACGTACACCACTAACCTCGTTATGCGATTCGACAGGTAAATTCTTACTCAACGAGAAACACAAGATCAAACAACACTTTCAAGAACAATTCACGGACCCATCCAGGGCACTGACACAGCCCCAATACCTCCTTTCTAAGACCCCGACACCGATCGGCGGAGAAAACAGGCTCCGCAAGCCGGTCACCGCGGAAGAGCTGCAACTCGCCTTCAAACGCCTCCGAAACGGGCGTGCTGTTGGACCCGACGCAATCCCGGCAGAACTTCTGAAGCATGGCGCGGCCACCTTGGCCAAACCACTCGCCGACATCCTCAACCACGGATTCCAAACTGGAGACCATTTCCACCTAGGAGAAGGAATACTCCTCGGCCTTCCAAAAGCCTAACAAGCCAGCTGGCCAATGTACCAGCCTCCGACCCATCGTGCTACTCAACAGCATTCGGAAAGCCATATCGCTCGTTGTGCTCCGGCGCATCACACCGAAGGTCGCGGCATCCTCTCACTATACCAGAGCGGGCTTCGGCCCCGTCGCAGTACTGCTGATGCAGTATGGGCCCACCGGTGGATCGCAGCGCGCGCTCAACGCTACCAAGAGCAGTTCGACATTCTTGGGATTGATCTCTCATGCGCTTTTGACACAGTTCATCGCGACAAACTCGTTTCCGTGCTTGAGGACATCATCGACGGCGATGAAATCCGTCTCATTCGTCTACTACTTCAAGGAACTACGCTATCACTCCGGACCAGCCGAGACAACCTCTCACCATTCGAGAGCAACACAGGAACCCCGCAAGGCGACTCACTCTCACCCGTTCNCGCCCATCGTACGTAGGAGCCTCCACGCCTCAACGAACCGCACTGACCGCGCTAAAGAAGAATCCTGACGCAACACTCGCAAGCTCGGCTCACTCCTGGGTGACGCGGAAGACCTCTCACGGCGCAAGAACCTAGCCACGGCGGCTCTCCATCGTATGTGGAAGATTTAGATCCAGCCATCGAAGACCTCGGCAGCCACACGCTTGCGGCTCTACAACTGCTACGTGCTTCCTATCTGCTCTCAACTGCGGAACTTGGGCGAAGACCCAGGCAGATCTGAACGGGCTGGAAATCTTTTACCGCCGCCAACTTCGCAAAGTCATCGGCATAGTGTACCCCGAGACCATCTCCAACGACGATCTCTACGAGCGAACGGGGACGGAGTCACTCCGCCACCATCTTTTCAAACGCCGCTGGACGCTACTCGGCCAAATTCTCCGACTCTCTGCGACGACGCCTGACTTACCCGCCTACCCTACATGGAAGACTACGTCGCACCAAGTGATCAACCCAAGTTCCGAGGCCGCCAACGCACAACGCTCCCCGTGGTCCTCGATGCTGACCTTCGTACCTTACCTGACAACTACCGACTCCGACGAGCTGCTGACCTCTATCTACTGCGCTGCCACGCCCAAGACCCGAAGGAATGGGGGACACTAATTCAGTCCCTCCTCGCCTACACCCCTTGAGAGAGATCCGACGTATGCGAACGCTACACTAGCGAGGAGGCTCAACCAAATGACTCTAAACTAGCGTAATGAACGCGAGAACACGTTTACTACTAATAGAACCTTTCTTTAACTGTAATATTTTTCTTGATTTGTTGTTGTAACTTTAGGATGAAGGGGGATATTTTCTTAAAATTACGGACGCGTTTTGTTTTTACTATGTTGACGCACTGCAAGCCCTGTGCCGGCCTCGAGTGCATGGCGACAATGGACGACATCACGGAGGATGATGGCAACTACTGCGAGTTCCAGACGTCCCCTAGCGGCTCGTGGAACGCCGCTCTCTTCTGCTCGGACGTCGTGGAGCAGCTGCTGGCCACGCAGTTCCACACGTACATGAAGAAGGTGCAGGAGGCGGGCTGCAAGGCGGAGCTGCGCCGTCTCGTGGCCAAGGGGCCTCCCGTGTGGCTCGAGGACAAACACGCGCTGCCTCTGCCCAAGGGAGACACGCACATCACCCACGTGTGGTTCGCCAAGGACGATGAGGAGCGCAGCGCCAAGCTGGACGCAGCCGTGGAAGGCGAAGCCCGCGACGCTTTGTGGAAGGAGCTGCAGCAACTGTTGGCCGCCATGGAGGAGGACAGGGAGGACGTTCGGTGAAGAGAATGCTCTGAGCTGGATAGAAGATCAGTTATTACATGTAGTAGACTTTCATTTGCTTTTTTTTTAGCAAGCAGGAAGCTTTTCAATGTGTGTAGGAAGAGGGAGGGAGCTACTTGTATCTGGTTCTAGCATTTTGCGTTAACTGTAGATGCTGGTTCTACTCGTCGTAAAAGTGGGGACAAAGGTCATCGGGTGGGATGGCAGTGAGAGACTCAAGCGAGAAGCTGCTGCGTTCGCGGAACTCGGTGAGACTATGCTCGGCTTCACTTTCAGTATTTTCCGGCGTCTCTGTTGGTGGTGGATATTGATGGGATGCTGGTGACGTTTGGTAACTCGTGAGTATGTCGATGGCTTGTGTCAGCCATCGACGTCGGCCTTTCATCGCTGCATCTTCTTCCTCACCGTGATGATGACGCTGAGACTCCTGCGATAGCAAGTGGCGCGCGCGATCGAGTGCCTTGAGTGCGATGGATTTCGTCTCCATCTTGCTCTCTCGATTGTCTGCAACCAGTGCACTTCGTTCTCGGGGAGGTGGAACCAGTGCACAAATTGCGCGGGCTGAAGATTCCAGCAGCTTCGGAGAGTTCGTGGCTGAGCAGCGCTGGCAAAGTTGGCAGAGCAGGAAATGTCCGTCGAGCTCCATGACCTGTTGTCGATTGGGTCTGGAGTACGCGATGACAGCAAAGGATTCACACAGTGCTATGAGTGCTGCACCCCGACCGCCTTCTTCATCGTCGTCTTCTGCGTCGGGAATTGCGCCGAGTGCATACATCAGAACCTGAAGACCATTCTGTGCGGCCACTCGAGCTTTGTTAGGGGGGTTCTGGTGGCAAAGGCAAACGAGTGCAGTGGATGCAGCCTCTATAACTGCTGGCTGGCTCACGGCATCTACCAGCAACTGCAGAAGCAGCGTCGATGCGTTGCTGTAGCCAATGGTGAGCTGGTTTACGGAGGTGTAAGCAAGATTAGCGAGTCCGACAGCCCCAGCTCGAACAAGATGCGGACTGCGTTGCAAGTTGGTGGCTGTGAGGCATGAAGTCAGTACCATTGGCGCTTCAGCCGCCATTAATGCACTCTGGTTGACCACGTGGTTGTACGCCATATTGCCGAGAAGCTTGGCCGCCTCCGTTTGCACATCTGCGCTTGGGCTTTCTCGAACGTATCGCACGACGATCAGGCGGAAGTGTGGACTAGCTGCGATTTGAGATCGTAGAATCTCAGAGTCTGAGGCAAAACAACGAAGCAAAGCATAAGCACGGATTTCAAAAGCAGCAGTCAGTGTCATCGTACCATGGGACAAATTTACGAGTGCACTCAGCATATTCTGCTGGACAGCGGCATCCCAGGGGAAAGGCAACTTCTCCAACTTTCCAGAGATATCCTCATCGTCATCATCGTCACGTTTTTCTCGATTACGAGGAGGGATGCGAGGCATCAGATGCTGGACAAGGAAGCGCACGACATTTTTCGAGGCCAACACACGCTTGTTAGGGACGTAACTAGCTAAAGCTGCGCACAACCGAGAGGCTTCAACGAGAACTCGTGAGTTCTGGGAGTTTTCAAGGATATCAACCAGCGGTGTTCCCACTCCAGCCTTCACAATCTGCTCACGGATATCCACCCCACTATTCGAGACAGTGAATGGTAGACGAGAACGCGATTTAGTCTGATAGATTGCAAGGTGAATGAGCGCGATTAAGACAGAGCCGGTGACAACGTCCCCCATTTTCTGCTGTAGTAAGTGCACAAGAAAGGGAAGCGCTCCAGCTTCAGCCACGTGCGGTGCCTGCGACGCCGGGAGAAGCGCAAGACTTTGCGCAAAACGAGAAAACACGTCCTCTTTCGGGTCAATCACTGGTGACGACGAAGGAAACGAGGAGGAAGCGAAGCCATCTTCAGGAAGTACAGGCGGTGCAATGAATCGGCACTGCCAGTTCTTCTGGGCCTCCTTGTCATTCCTCTCCTGGTCAAGCTCTCTCTGGAGTGTTTGGACTGTCGCCTTCCATCGTTTTCGCTCCTCCTCCACGGCTGCTTGCTGCGCCAAAATTTGGTCGCGCTTGGTACTTTGAAGCATTTGAGAGAGATCATGGACGCGAACCTGCAACCTGTCGCCCTCAATTCATTTAACAACGAAAATATTCTGGTTAGCGATGCAGCGAGCAGGCACGAATGGCAGCACCTTCAACACACGTAGCCCGTACTTGTGGACTTGCGTCTCTAGATCACGAATCTGAGTTAGTGCCCGATTTTCCCGGAGGTCTTTCTCTTGCTGAAGTGCCACGAGTTGCTGAGAGAGCTCCAGCTCCTTCGGTGTTGCCACCTGCGGGTACTCCTACCTCGCACGAAATTGAACGACTAAGTCAGCATCAGCAATACCAGCACGACACTGAAACCTCTATCGAAAATGAAAAGAAGAGGTCGACGTACTGCATCTTCTGGCTCGACTGGGGTTCTCGCCGGCATAAACATGTAGTTTTGTGAGTCACAAAGTCTAATGACCAGCTTGGTTTGTTGGCAAACCAGTCGACAAATGCTGCTTGTGTTGGCTGAGGAGGTCGCGTAAAATATAGCTACCGGTACTTGTATTGTAACGGTTGGTCAAAGTTGGGTCGTGCAGGTGGCGATGTTAGACGTCGTAGCTTGTATTGTCAATAGCATAGCTGAATGACAACTACCTCAAATGTGTCTGCGGGGGCTAAGGCTTAAGTACTGGTGTAGTTGTTGGTGTAGTGTTTGACTGGCTTGAAGAAAATGTTAATTATTAAATTAATAAAGGCATTTACAGTTGCTTCCTAATAGCACGACCTGCAGCTTGGCGTGCGCATGCTTGCATGGTGCTGTATAACACTTGTCGTTCTTTGTTGAGCTTCTCCTCTTGGTTTTGCAGCATAGTTAGTTCCATTGGATGTCGTTGTGGTCGTCCTTTAGATTTCACGTCGGGGTAAAGCAATGCAAAACCGCGCGTCGTGTACTCCAGAAAGAGTTTGGAACAACACACTAATCTGTAGAAGTTTTTCTGTGAAACTTTCTGACAAGTTAAAGCACAATGAGTTAGCTGTTTTCAACAACATACAGCCCCGTCAATATAGATGATGCCGAATAGTGTGTACTTACTAAGCTCTCCAACCAGCTCTTAACGTCATTTCCTGTTGTAGAGAGTATTTGTGCACTCGTCAGAGTAAGCTCAAATCTCGTCAAGGTGTGTGCGTCCACGCATCGGACTTTCAACGAAAAATCCCTGCTCAAGCGAATTGTAAGAAGCTCGTGAATAGTGACATAGGTTCGGAAAGAGAGGATTCGTGCTTGGCGGTATCGAATCGGAAGTTGAAAGTCGAGTGTATTCTGGCATAGTAAAACGTGCAACCACATCACAGGTAGAGATTAGTTTATCTTCCTGACCTGTATGTTGTTATCTCAGAAACTTCATTACTTACCGTCCATACTAAGCACGGAAGAATTTGCTCCACATGATGTTGCACTTGGTCATCTTGTAGGCGGCCTTCTTTAGCCTGTTGCGGAATTGGCTAATACGCATTGGTTAGTATAGCAAAAGTGAAGTGAAATCAAGATAGTACATACCTCTGCTACTCTATTGCGTTGCTGATGCGAACCAATGCTGGCATAAGGAAGGAATGCAACGGGAAATGCAACCGAATTCACCCGGCTGCGAGTTCCATCATATGCTTCAATCTGCAGAGCTTGCTGGGTTTGGAGATCTTCGACACGCACAGCGACACGCACAACGACACGTTCTCCACCAATTCGACACACGCCAATGAACACAGTCTTTGGCCATCGGCGAGCAACCAATCCTCTTCGCAAATATATTTGCTTGCTTTTGGGCGGAAAAAAGGCGCAAGGGTGCGGAGTTGTCATCAGCACTGGCTGGTGGGTGAGGAACCACCATTGCTGTTCTTTTGACACACTCATTTCGATCGGAGTCATCGTCCTCGTTTGGGCGCGGCGACAAAAGATGTCCGTTGTCTGAAAAACAATTTCTTCCCGTCAAACCCGGTTACGACCAACTCAGCGTCTGGAATGCGCAGATTATTCGACAAAGCGCGTTTTGCTGGGCCACATTTGGCTGCGATAATCTGAAGGCTTCGTCGGTTGTCACATCTGATAGTTTCCATCTTGTTCAGCATCCGCTGGCATTGCTCTCGAATGGTTTCGTCTCTAGAAAATAAAAAAATATTCCACAGATTTTTATGCTCAATCTGCCGGATCTCCTAAGTCAACATCATCAAATATCGTACATTGAACCTTGGAGTGATAGGACGTCCAGCTCGGACTGAAGCCTTGTAATTGTTCTTGAGAGGATCAGGTGAGTGTCTAAATTGCAGCTCTAGACCACACAAACTACAGTCAGCCAATTACCAAGAACCCGCTGGTAGTCTAAATCGTACCTCGATTTTCGGCTGATTCAGTTGTTGCTTGATTTCCTTTACGCCCACCACACAGCTATCAGATACGTCGGTACTGCAGTTATCTACCGCATCACTCAACAGACGTACCAGTATTTTTTCCAGCGCCAGCATTGCCTTCGCTACCCACTGCTGAAGCGAGTTGTCAGTAGATGCAGTCGATTCTTGATGACGGGAGATAGTTTTTCTTTCCTTGTGCGTTGCTTCGACATGCTGATAAATCGGCTCCAGACGTTCGACGTTGGTTCCCATTTTCCACACGAGAACTTTACTTTCCTTCTCCTGATTTGACGTATTGGGGGCCAGCGGGGGGCCCTCAAGTCTCGTCAAACGAGGTGGGGGATGCTGCTTACGTCCACATCTAAGCACTCTCGTGTCAGTTGCCAAAGGAGACAAGGAGGGAAGTTGGGGGCGGCTGTCGAAGCTTAATACATAAAGTACATGCACAGTATTACTCGTAGCGATCCAAGGGAAGTATCTGCATCATTTTATGCCAACCTAGTAGTATGGAGTGCTGGCAACGTTTTCCTCATTAATCCGTGTGAGCTATAATAGACAAAGGGACATAGAGAATATCTAATGCTGGCATACGTGTTCAGTCAGCTCGAGACGACGTGTAACCACCAGATGAACCGTGGTTTAACGTTGTTGTGGCGCAGAACTTTTAAGCTTAAAAGCTTAAAATCATGGATCGTAAGCATAAAATCAGTTCGTCCGTGCGTTCGGGACCTCTGAATAGACAGACGCGCGAATTTCTGCCTGCATAGGATGGCCGGCTTACCAGTGCACCCAATCATACAGGAAATTTATGCATGTACCTTGGTCAGGTTAACCTGACTAGAGTCGAGAGTTTGCATCTTGGCTTTGTTGACCTCCGTCCGAGACGTGCTCGCTTGTGTGGCAATCTTACTGCAGCAAAGCATTAAAGGTGAAGGTAAAAAAAAGTTAAATGCTGAAAAAACGGCAGACTTAGTAACAACTAGCGCGGTTGTCATCGCTAGGAGAGATACAACTTCCTACTCCAGTGAGGCCTCATTTGGAGGCCCCAGGGCCAAATGTCTTGTGTATGGCGGAAATTTTCAACTGCATTGATGCACAGTAGTTGAAGACGTTGAAGGCACTTTGTCGGAGCGGTGAAAATAGTGACATAAAGTCGCAGCAATCGTTGGACGCGCAATGCCGTCTCTTTGTAGCATAGAACTCGAGTGCCAACTATAATATTAGTAAAACTATGATACTTCGAACCTAAAGTCTAGAACATATTAAAGCACATGTGTATTACTTCAAGCACTTACTTAGGCTACATCGACGATGAAGTGGATGGTAGTGAGGACAACTAAAGCCGTCTAGCAGCCAAGCTCTTGGCTGCCAAAAATAAAACTAATCTGCATTGTTAATTGCTGAAACAACGACTGACATCCAGCCAGCTTACGGTATAATAACACTCCTCGCATTCTACACAATGGACCCATGTGTCATTGCTATTGCTTGCTGAATTCTATAAAAGCAGCGACACAACAGAAGAGCTCAGTTACCCACGCGCAAAATGATCCGCTTGCGTACGCAGCCAGTAGGTAAATCTGGTCTCAATGCATTCCGCATAGACACGCATGCTGTCGAAGCCTATCCATCCATCGACCCGCCGGCACGTCAAGGCAATGAAATGGCCGGCACTTGACGTTGCTCATTGCAATTCATGCAACCTACAACAAGAATCAATCCAAACATGCCACAAACTCCGCGACGTTGGGACCCGTGGACGTCCAGTCAAAAGCACCGTCGACTGCGACGGCGTCGATCGGAGACTGTGGGACTCCTGACTCCCGATCGCATCGGCGACCACCTCGTGGATCGGTGCATGGCGCTCGACGACTTTGGCGCTAGAAATTTGCCAAACGGTTGGCTTCCGGGAGCGCTGACAGGGCCTCGGATGAATTTTGGGTCACGCCACGTCTTGCAAGGCGTCGTCAACGCTGTGGACGACCAGGTTCAAGCGATCATCGCGTACGAAGACACGTCCAATGCGCTCGTTCAGTTGGCACAGACCGGGTACATTGTGCAGCAGATTTCGGCTTTTGGACGTTGCACTCGCGGCCTACAGCATCCCAGAACCTCGCGGGATGGGTAAGTGGCAAACCGTTTTTCAGCAAGAGCGTCGCGATCGAATGGCGCGCTTTCGGACTGTGATTGCGAACAAAACAGCTCTAATGCAGACGCTGGGCGACGAACAGCAACAACTGGAGGTGCTAACATTGCTGGCCTACGACGTCCAGAAACACGGCGAGGACACGTACACAGAGCTGGAGTTCGACATGATCACAGAAGTCTATGAAGCTTGCACGAGACTTTCGGGCCTCGGTGTGGTGACCATCCCGGAGTGGTTTGTTCCGGCGTACGAAACCAGACAGAGTCGGTGGCAAGGCACTCGGGTCGACGTGGAGCACCTGTTGAAGCAGGGCGAGGAGTTTTGTATTCGACAGGCCTCTGCCTGGTGGGACCTGCACCACCCTCATGTGATGAAGCTGTTCGGAGCGTGCCACGTCGGGAAATCTCTTGTCCTAGTGCGCGAGAGTGCTCAGTGCGTGAAGAAGAAATCTGGCGCATCATTGCCGAGTCGGGACGTGTTGGTCGGAATAGCTCACGTCCTTCAGTTCCTGCAAGAACGACACGTCATGCCTGCAAACTTGACGCTTGAGCGTCTGTTTTCCACGGTGAAGGAGCGCAAGGTTCTGCTGCACGGTGGAGAACTGCTGTCGTCTCCGGTGAACTCACCCATGAAGAAGCATCAATTGGAGACGCGCCCCGATATGCCGTTGTGCCCTGCGTTCTTGAAGCACGACGAATGGGGGCTTGTCAAACAAGTGTGCGCCGACGATATCAGTACCCGCGACGACGTGTCGTACGTGATGAAGCAACTCCAGCAGCACGAGAAGCCTGGTCGCCGGCACTTCTGGAATCGAAAGGCTCATCAACCACCAAAAGATGGAGCCGGTATCGTGAAGTACACCCAAAGCTACACCGACCCGAAGTTCAATGTTTCTGTCGAGTCTTTATTTCAAGAGATCGCCGACAAACTCAATGGAGACGAGAGTGAATCTACCTTGATGGACGGATACGTCTTCGAGCGGCTCATGAGTGTGCACCAGCAACTTCTAGGCTCCATTTGCGCGACAGAGTTGATTCGTGCATTTATGGAGATCCTTATGCGCTTCAAGTGGTCTCTTATTCGCCGTGCAGCCAGCAACATCTCTTCTTTTTGCGTCGCGTCATCTCGCAGTGTTGAGCACAGCAACGTATCATTTCATGGCGAGATCGATGCTTTAGTAGCGCGCTGTGGCTTTACAAAGACTGCGACGACTTCCGTCCACGACTGAAACCAGCACTGCAACTTCCTCCGACTCAACCAACAGGAATCTTTCCAATTGGCTCTTGATAAGCTCGTGGACGACTTGGACGACGATGAGGAGAGAATCGAGGCTGCCTCTCTTCTTGTCTTTGAGGCGTCTAAGCATCGCAGCAGCTACGACCGGAACCAGCTACGAGCGATTGAACGCACTGCCACGAGCATCGTTGGACATTCAAGTGATCAAGAGCGCATTGTTGTACCAAAATGGTTCATTCCGCGTTACGAAGTCGAGGTCGGCAGCCAGATCAGTGCAGGATCGTTTGGGGCAGTTCACCACGGCAAATGGCTTAATGCCAATGTTGCTATCAAGTGTTTGTTCCGAAGCGACCGCAAGCTTTTCTTGCGCGAAGCCAACATTTGGTTCACTCTGAACCACCCGAACGTCGTCAAGCTCTATGGCGCATGCCACGTGGGTAAGTCCGCCACAACACGTAGTCTCGACAGACCGACAAACCAAACCGACCGGAGACCTTTCTTCGTGTGCGAGTACGCAAGCGAAGCACGTTGAATGAGTACCTGAAGAAGTGGGAAATCGAGCACAAGTCTCGTTCCAACGTCTGGAGATGTCTGTGCGAAGCTGCTCGAGGTCTTCAGTACTTGCACGAGCGCGGTATTATCCACGGCGATCTCAAGGGGAACAACATCCTCGTGGGCTCGAACCACCAAGTCAAGTTGACCGACTTCGGTCTGAGAGCCTTCGCCAAGAAGTTGAACTGGACAGGCAGCGCTGGGACCATCGGAGCTATCAGGTGGAAGGCACCCGAGCGTCTTGAGAGAGATGACCGTGGTCCGTCCTTCGCTTCCGATATTTATTCCTTCGGCATGTGCATCATCGAAGCTGTGACCGGTACATCCCCGTGGCGTGAAACAATAGACGAAGACGTGGTAGTGTACGAGGTGACCCGAGGCAAATTGCCTCCTCGACCGGACAGCTTCAACAACGAGCAGTGGGATTTGGTATCGCGCATGTGTTGCTTGGACCCTGGCGATCGAATCAACAGTTCTGCAGTCGTAGCGCTGCTCGGCTCACTCTGCTAAACATGGGCATTACATATAGAAAATCTGTAGCATAGGCAAACACAACACACAACAACGTAAATGCAAAAGTGTCGTATTTATTGGAAATATTTGTTCTGCGCGCTGCGTTTCAAACTGAGGAGAGAGATACCAACAGATAAGAGACGAGAACCTGAAGCAGTTGATCGCTGCCGGAGCACCACACCACCAAAATATCAGTACCGCACTCATTTATCGTTACATCCGCGTGACCTTGCTTCTCATTCTTTCATGCGGCCACGCTTCCAAAACTCAGTCAGTCTTCACCCGCTTCACATCATCATCGCCATCACTATCACTGTCGTCCTACAGTTCACAACAACAGCACAAGTGTCAGCCATGACCAGGACAAATTCCACACAATAAATACCATTGCGCACCTCTTCCAGTGACCGCTTCACGCCACTGCTGCTGCCGTTCATACTATCATCCGAGCTCGCCCCCTTCAATGCAACATCTCTTTCTGCAGGAATCAGATGTGCGGGAGTGACTTGCTTCGAGTTCGCCATCACTGTGTCATAGCAGTACTTGTGGAAGATGGTATCCTGCTGCTCGTTACCACCGGGGCCAGTGTTATGGATCATGCCGGCAACCGCGTTAGTGTACATCCAGTCCTCCTCTTCCTCCTCCCAGCTCTTCGAAAAGTTCTCACCGCAAATCTGACAGCGAGTGATTGTCTCGTCGACAGGCACGCGCGCATTCTCCCATGCGGCCTGCTCACCTGCATTCTTCTCATTCTCCTTTTGTGTGCGGTCGAAGAAGCTGCTGCTTGTGCTCTCGCGCGGTGCTGTGTCACCAGAGAAATCGGCCACCCACTGGTCTTCATCCGGGTACCATGATCGTGACACGCCACCTTTGCCTCGCTCTTTGCGGGCCCGGTTGTATTGGAAGAGGAAGTCCAGGTGCGCATCCAACTGGGCTTGCTCTCGGAAGCGCAACCCACTCTCGCGGCACACAAGCGGCAAGGCTGCGTACAGCTTTTGCACGTTGGACTCGACACGATCCTTGTGAGCCACGACCTTGTCGCTGAACCACATGCGTGAAGCATTATCACTGCGAGACGGAGCCTGTTGCTGCTGGTCTCCTTGCTGCTGCGGTGGCTGTGGCTGCTGGGCTTGCTGCGGCTGTGCTTGAGAAGTTGGAGGTCCGGACGAAGCGCCTCCGTTTGACATCCCCTTCAGCTTCTGCAGGATAGACATGACAGCTGCCGCATCAGGAGCACGCGGTGGATCGTTAGTGATCTCTTGACCTGGTTGCTGCGGTGGAGAGGGAGTACGCTGCTTGCGCTTTAGCAACTGCATCAAATGAGCAACATTTGACGACTTCGCTGCTGCTGCGGCACCATCGTCAGAACCACTTTTACGAACGGCTGAGCTTGGTCCAGGAGGTTTTACACGAGCAACCGGCGCCGGGGTAGACGCTGGCTGAGGTGGTTGTGCACGCACCCGGCCTGCCCCAGCACGTGGGTCGTGGGGAGGAGAAGGACGTCGAGGGTCCCTAACTGCAGGAACCTGCTGCGGAGGAGGCTGCTGTCTAGCACTTTGAGGAGATGCACTAGCGGCTGCGGGTCCTCGCGGAGCGCTAGCCTGTTCAACCTTGGAAGCAGCGTGGAACTCGAGCAGCTGGTTGTAATAGTCTGGGTTATTCGTACGCACTTCTTCAAGACTCATGTGCTCCGTCGGGTGGATGCCCATGTCGTTCTGTAGCTTAGTAAGCAGTGACCGCAGCTCCATATCCTGCTGCTGCTGCGCCAGCTTCACACCGGAGGTGGCACCTGAAGCACGAGCTGGTTGTGACGACTTTTCCTGGCTGAAGCTCGCAGGTGCTGCGTGAGCTGACGGATCAGCCTGCTGCAGGGCGTGGTTCGCTGCACTGCGCATCTGCGCGATGGAGTCCTTGTTAAACAGCCGCGTGGTCTCCCACGTGTTCAGCACGTGAATGAAGCGCTTGAGGTCGTTGCCAGACACCTGTAGGCGGACAACCAACACACACAGAGCACATGCCAACGTTCAGGATCACTATCAAACATTTTATTCTTCCCTCTGTCTTTGAGTTGAGCTGCCAAGTAGTAACAGTAAGAATTCGTTACCTGGCGCACGCAGTTGCAGTAGAGCGGCACGATTTTGGCGGCGAACAGCGGGAGGTACGGCCCGCGCACGTTCTTGAGAATGGAGTCCGTCAGGTAGAAGATCGGCAGCTTGCAGTTTGGAGCAACCTGTCCATAGTAAACGACAGACAACACAGAATCAGCCTTCTAGCTCTACAAAACAGCTCCTGTTCCCGTGCCCTGCGTCGCGTGCAGTCTACGTGTAGTCTCTCCATCTCTCTCTGTCCAATGTATCTCTCTATAGGGAAGCAAATCTCTACGTCTCTATTGCTTGTCGAACAGCTACAGACAGGGCTCGTAGCGATCGATCATCCTAGGAAGGTAGAGAGAGCACCACTGCCTCCTAGAGACGAGAAGAAAAAAAGAGAGCCTCTAAAGTGTAATAGTACCAACACAAATGGACGTATAGACAGAGAGAGGGGAGGAGGGGAGAAGCAGACAAAAAGTCTCTCTTCTCTTTTGTGACAGAAGTGGGTGGAGCCGTGTGCAGAGGTTCATTACCCGGTGGATCTTGGTTTCCAGGAAGCTAACAATCTCGGGGGCGAACTGCGTGCGCTCGGCCAGCATCGTCAGCGCGTTGATCGTGTCCTTGGCCGGGTAGTCCATCATGCTGTTGATCTGCGCGTCGAACTGGCCCAGCAGCGACTGGATCTCCGGCTTCTTGGCGCTGGAGACGGAGACGGAGCTGGAGCTGGAGGAGGAGGAGGAGGAGCCGGAGCTGGCGCTGGCGCTGGGCGTGGACGAAGCGAGCTGCGCCATCGCCATTGGTCGGGAGGGCGGAGAGGACTGCGGACTGGGGACGACGAAGCTGGGGACTTCCTTCGTCCTGGCTTGCTGGCTGGCTTCTTGGTCTGGGCTGGAATAATACAGGGTCCGCAGTGGTACAATACAGTACTCCGGGGTAAATGTAACACTGTTATCTGTAATTTACCTTCCATATATAGTACAAAATGTATAGTTACAATCAGTTTATTTACCATTATGTGGAACCTGTGGGAAATTATAACCTTGCAGTAATTACTGGTCTAATCTTGCTACTTTCTGAGGAATACTGTACTTTCCTTTGTAAGTATAGATAAGGAGGTGAAAATTACAACATACTCCTGCATACAAATTCGTGTCTGAGCTATTATGCAAGAAAGATTTATAAATTACATACATAGCCCTAGTTGATAACTCCTGCCCCCAAACCATCATGCTACGCCGCGGTGTGTCTGTGTCCTTGTTCCTACCGCGGACTCGTGCTCTCTCCACTGCCGATGACGCGTGGAAGTTCACACACGTGAGCAGCGACGGAAGCTCCCCGCATATGGTGGACGTGGGCGCCAAGAAGGTCACGCGACGCTCGGCCACTGCGCGCTCGACGATCCGCCTTCCTCCCAGTGTGTTGACCGAGCTGAAGCGGAGCAATGCCGAGCTGTTGATGGGCCCCAAGGGCCCCATCGCGTCCACTGCAATCATCACCGGGGTGTTAGGCGCCAAGCAGACGAGTTCGCTGCTCCCGTTCTGCCACCCGCTGCCTCTGGAGAACTGCCAAGTGAGACTGCAGGTCGTGGAGCCAGACGCCATCGAGGTCGAGTGCCAAGTGCGCGTGACACACAAGACAGGCGTGGAGATGGAGGCGCTCACGGGCGCGTCGGTGGCTGCTCTGTGTGTGTACGACATGTGCAAGGCTCTGAGTCACGAGATCGTGATCGAGAACACGCGTCTCGTGGAGAAGACGGGCGGGAAGAGGGACTTCTCCAACAAGTAGGGGGCCGGTCTAGTAGATAAATAAATTAACTTTTAGGGTTGGCAGGGGGACGACGAGTTCAGCCGTCGGAGTCGGCGTATTCTTCCGAGTCGTAGCCGAGTTCTTCCTCCATTTCGTCTTCTGCTGCTGGTTTAGGAGGAGCGGGTTTGGCTGCAGGGGCAGGAGAACTGTCTTCGACTTCATCCTCCGCGTACTCGTCGTCGTCTTCGTAGTCGTCGGTTGAAGCTTCAGCACGTGGAGTCGGTTTGTCCTTGTCGGAAGGACTGCTTTTTGATGCTGGAGCAGGAGCAGGAGCGTCGTCCTCTTCGTACTCGTCCTGTTCGTCTGCGTACGCTTCTTCGTCTGCTTCTTCGGGCTCATCTGCCACCTCTTCGATGTCTTCCTCGCGTGCTGAAGCTGGTGGTGCAGAGCTTGGCGGCTCTACGGGATCTGCTCTCGGAGTGTCGACTGGCTTCTCTTCCTCGCCATAGTCTTCGTTCTCGCACTCTTCGTACTCCTCTTCGGCAGCTGGTGCCTCCGTAGCAGCAGCAGCAGGAGTAGGAGGATCGAGAGGTACCGGAGCGATGTTCTCATTTTCTTGATCGTCAAATTCGTTGTATCCGTCATCGTCATCGTCATCGTCATCGTCATCGTCATCGTCATCGTCATCGTCATCGTCGTACTGGTCCTCGGTCTTCGGTCCTTCGTTAGCAGCAGGGGGCGTAACGTGAGTGGTTTCAACAGCACCTTCATCAGGCTCGGGTAGCTCGACTTCAATTGCCAACTCGCGGACATCTGCATTATCTTGCGCCACAGGCTCCTCGGACGGTGCCTCGGTGATATCTTGGTTCAAGGGGCTTTCAGCCTGCACCAACTCATCTGAATCGACCGGTGATTCATCTGCAGGCTGCTCCGCGCCTACATTGTCAGGTTGAGCGGAGGTTGGCTCCTCGACAGTTGGTTGCACTTCTCCTGTAGGTGAAACGTTTGGTTCTGTTAGTTCTGGAGTGGTTGCATCGGGTGAAGTGTCCTCAGGCTCGTCTTTCACTTCAACTATGTCATCCTTGATCACCTCGCCTGTGCTTTGAGGCTCGCCTGTTGCTTCATGATCGTCTTGACGAACGACATCGTTGGAGCTGATCGTACGACCGACATTCTCCTCAACCGTTGACGTTGTGTCAGAACTTGGTGGATCAGCTTCTAGTGAGCTCTCAGTCTCTTGTGGTACATCTGCAGTTGCTTGGGAAGGATTTTCGACGGCAGGTGCATCAGCAAAAGGAGTGGGGGAGTTCTCAACGAGTTCTTCACTTTGAGGTGGGTCAATGGCACTTTCTTCAGTAGATGGCCCTTCCTTGGTCTTGCAGGCATCCCCTCCCTCCTCAATTGAACACTGGTCGTTTGTCTTCGTCGGAATTTCGATAGGTGACTCGGTAGGAGGTAAGTCTCCGCCATCGCTTACAACAGGGTCAGCCAAAGTTGAGACTTCTGAAGTCTCAGTCGGGGGTTCTTCTTGGTTAGCTACCGGTACACCAGACTCTTCAAGAGCGGCGTCAGCTATTGAATTCTCCAGGGTCGGTTCCGGAACAGGAGTAGAATCACCCGCAGTTCCCAACCCCACGGCTTCAGAGTCTACAGCGTCAGGCTCATTAACTTCAGGTGCTACAGCTTCAGGCTCTGCAGTTATTGGTTCCTCAGTTGCCGGGCCTACGGCCAGGAACTCTTCATTGTCGGGATCCATAGCTTCAGACTCCACAGCTTCGGAATTCACCGACACAACTTCGCCCTCTTCGGGCTCTACCGCTTCGTATGGCACAGCTTCGGGCTCTAGATTTTCGACCTTGGCAGCTCCAGGTTCGACAACCTCCGACTCGATAGCTGTGACTTCCGCAGGTTCGAACGTAGCAGCTTCAGGTTCGATGACCTCCGACTCAACAGTCTCCATTAATTCAGACTCAGGCTGTACAGCTTCAGACCCTGACTCCACCGGTTCGGCTTTCACTGATGCCTCCGTTGGCTCCACATTGACAACTGCATTGTCGACATCGCAGCCTTCGGCCTTTGCTTCACCTTCTTCATGCGCAGCACTTTCGGCAGGGTTGGAGCCGAGTTCATCGCTTTCATTTCGCCCGTCACCTCCAGCTAAGGAATTATCCTCTGGAGTCTCTGCAACAGTGCGACTTTCGGAGGCGACAACATCCGCATTGGCGACAGCGTCTGCCTCAGCAGCGGAACTGGTTTCAATCGCATTACCCGAAACACTAGCAACTGCAGTAGGGGTATTATCATCGTCAAAACCATCGTCATAATGTCCCTCTTTCGGTGGTGAATCAGGAATCATGTCAATGCCATCAGCAGCTTGTGTTAAATCATCAGCACTATCATGAGGGGCGTTTGCTTCGTCGTTCGTACTGGATTCAATGACAGGACTCTCAACATCAGCCGCAGTGCTGACATTATCGACGGCTTCTACAGAGACTGCATCTTCCTGTGTTTCGGGCAAGACATCGGACGGGAAGTCCTCCTCGTACTCTGTTGCATCTGAACTTGATGCAGGAGGTTCGTCTTTAATTTCGACTTCTGTGACGGCTGTCGTGTTGCTAGTATCTTGTTCCACGCTATCAGAAGTAGAATCATTGGCTTCTGCAGCTGCGTCATCTGTACGTTCTTCACCAGCTTCCGGCTTAACATCCCCATTCGTATCTGCTACCGGTTCAGTCACCTCCACTCCGCCTTCGTTCATTTTCATCTCAGCAGGTAAGTCTGCAGCTTTTTCTTTCGTGGGACCACTTGCTAGCACCTCAGTATCATCACTGGTCAGTGCTTCGTTCTCCTCAGTCTGAGCGATTTCAGCAGGAAGAGGGTCATCTGTGCTCGTCCTGTCCGTTGGCGTGGCTCCGTCGTTTGCACCCGAGTCACTTTGGACAGGCTCATTCTCAGACAATACGTCCTTCGATGCAGCTGCATCATTCTCAACGTCGTCAAAGTCGGCGTCTCCGTACTCGTTCACCTCGTGTGTAGCATCCACTGAGGGTTCTGCTGAATTGTCAGCCACAGCAATGATATCGCCCGGAGCCGTATCAGACGCTGAGGAGTCTTCGTTAAAGGCGTCGTTGTCCTGAGTATAGTCAGGTATTTGCCCAGTTGTCTCTGTGGTAGCCTCAGACCCACGTAAAGCTGTGATTGTTGTAGCCTCTGCATCACCCGGTTCAACTAGCTTATCTGACTGGGCTTCAAGTTCTGGTTCATCCTCTGTTGGGACGGTATCAGCAGCTTTATCGGGCGCTGAATTTACATAAGGCTTATCTTCAGGAGAGGTAGAGTCCTCTTGATCACCAGGCTGTTCATCTGGAGTAGCCCCCTGTGCTTCAGGCTCGGGCAGTGCTACTTCCGACACAGAGCTGTCGATTTTATCGGATGCAGAATCTACGTTGGCCTCGCTGTCAGCAAGCGACTCGGCTTGATCATTGACATCTTCAACTGGATTAGCTGCCGGTAATTCAGGATTTGACGCCACTTCCGATACAGAATCTTCAGCTTTATCCAGCACAACACTTGAATTGGCTCCATCTTCAAGTTGGACGCTTTCGTCGAATTTTTCCGGTTGACTAGTTGATTGTGGTTCAGATTCAAGTGACATCTCCTCCGTCATAACAGGCTCGTCAGATTTGTCTGCCCCCACCGCTACGGAATCCCCAACTTCGTCACTGGTTTGTTCCGATGGCTGAGCATCCAGTTCATCACCCTTCGACTCTTCATCTTTACAATTCTCTGCAACAAGACTGGGATCTATAGTCGCCACACTAGCTGGTGCTTCCTCTTCCTCTGCACCATTGTCGAAGTCGTCATCGTCATAAGTTGCCAGCTTTGCACTGATACCAGTGTTTTCGAGGACTTCCTCTTGTGCAACTTCAGCATCCGTCGGTATAGTGATTTCAGGAACTTCACTTTCCGGAGCACTCTCAGCTGCGACTGGGAGAGAATCAACAGAAGCATCAGTAGCAGGCACAGCAGGCACACTATCTATCTCATTGACAGCCTCATCTGCATCTTCATCGTCGTCATACTTGTCGGCTTCATCGTTTACTGGTTCCTGGATATTCTTCTCAGTCACCTCGTGAGCCATCACGTCTGGAGCATCACTGTCAATTGTCGTAACAGCAACAGCTCCCGAGTCTGTAGTAGATGCGGACTCACTATGCTCCGGTTGCTGCTGCTCTGGAGACTCATCTGTCGTCTCAGGTGCCAAGGAATCTGCTGTCATTTCATTCGTTAAGTCACCTCGCGCAGTATTGTCGAAGTCTTCATCCTCGCAGGTCTCAGGTGCCGCAGCCGGAGCTTCGCTGTCTACTGTCAGATCCTTTGGCTTGTCGTTCTCGTCGCTTTCTGGTGCTATGGGCGCTTCATCAACTGGCGCGACAGGCTCAGCATTTTCAGTGACTTCATCCACGCTTGGCTCTTGCTCGGATGTTTTATCCTCAGAATTGCCAGGGTCCTTCTCATGTGATTCTTCTTGTGCGCTGTCATCGAAATCTTCATCGTCGTACGCGGCAGACTGAACACTTAGCTCAGAACTATTAGCAGCTAATGTCTTCGATTCCTCCACCTCTCGGTCTGAACTGCTAGCCGCATCCTTCGGCGTTTCGGCTTCAACAGGAGCTTCAGCGGTACCAGAGGCGTCACCTGTTTCTTCGACTGTATCGCTAACAGGGTTGCCTTCTACTGCTTCACCTTCACTTGGTTCTGCTTCTTGATGATTTTCCTCGTCATCGGAGTTTTCTTCATCATAAGCGGCTGAGTGAATGCTAACATTGGAGCTATCCGCAGATAATCTTTTCAGTTCCTCGTCTTGGTCTAGTAAAGACGTAGACTCATCTGGATGCGCACTGGTCTCAGGCGCTTCCGTTGGCGTATCCTCATTTTGCTGGAGTTGAGCCGAATTCGCTAACTTTTCTTCTGTAGGAGAACCATTTAAGACAATTGCCTCGTCCAGAGAATTAGCTACTGAAATTTCACTCTCGACCGCAGCAGGTTGAACACTTGGTTCAGCGTCTTCCACTACACCTTCCGTTCCAGTTGACTCAATCACCGAAGTAGAAATACTAGCGCCCGCACCAGATTCTGCCTCGTGCTCAACAACGTCTTCATTTCCTCCGTCCAGAGTGCCTCCAGCACTATCTGAAGGAGCACCGATGTCAGGATGCTCATGAATTTCTGCACCAACTGGGTCAGTATGAGCACCATCCTTTAATTCGCTATCATCGCTTGGACCAGACACGGCGGTGTCCAAGTCCTCAGGATTGTTCTCAACATGTTCTCCTTCACAGTTGCTTACGGGTGGAGCAGAATCATCCAGAGCTGCCTGCGAGGCATTGCCGACGTTTGAAATATCGGACTGAGGCTCTTGTGTTGCTTCGGGCTCACCAACAGCATTCTCGCTCCCAGGTGGATCAACAGCAATGTCACCAACGTTTTCGTCCATGTTGCCAGCTTGCAGCAAACACTCATCTCCCTCTTCACCCCCTTCAGTTGAAGCTGAAGTTGTTTCCTCAGCAGCATCAACAGCAGGAGTTTCGTCTTCTGCTAAGTGCTCGTCTTCCACGTCAGGTAAGTTAACTACTGGATCTGGCTCAATCTCTGTTGGTTGACTAGCATTACGATCCAAAGCTTCCGTGTCTTGCTTGTCAACAGCTTCTTCAGCGAGGCCATCTTCCGCCTCGGTTTCTTCGGTGTTTGATGCGCCGTCCTCATCAAATTCATCGTAGCCATCATCATAGAGAGCTTCGCCACTTTTGCTCCCCAGCAATGGAATATCCTTAGGTGGATCAGAGGTTTCTGTGACTTGAATCTGTGTGTCCTCTGTATCCGCTTCAGCTTCAACTGTCATATCCTCATCGTCACCTCCGTTATCATCAAACTCATTGTCGGCATCGCCATACATGGCATCAGCTGTCGCACTTCCTCCACTTGGCTGGTCGTCAGCAGGCTCAGAAACTGCACTAGGTTCTTCCAAAGGAGATCCGCTAGATTCTGGTGCATCTACAGGTAGCTCAGATAGCTCGGATGCAGCTTCCACTGTAGCATTGGTGGTATTTTCCTGGGCGACGTCTTCTTCCTTTGCTTGTGGCACATTGTCTGGAACTGGGACGGTCTCGCCTTCGATTGGTATTTGTTTCACAGCTACTTCTTCCACACCAGCATCGTTGCCAAGCTGCGCTCCATTGTTTTCTTCATCGCGCGGCAAATTATCCGTATTTCCCGTAGCATCTGCCTCCATCTTCGACTCAGTTGTTACATCCGTTGGCATGGCAGCCACCTCCACCTCGACAACTTGGCTACTGCTTGGGACCGCTGGTTTGATCTGCTCTATGGATTTCGTTTCCGCCGGTACAACAATTTCCTCGGCTGGCTGACATACGACGGCATCCACGTGACGTGGTTCATCAACCTTTGGGGTGCTGTTGACTGGAGCAACCTCTGCAGGTACGGGTTCCGAAACAGAGCCCTTGGCCTTTTCAGCTTCATGCTTGTCAACGGGCTTTGTCGGAGCTGCTTTGGTTGACTTAATGGCAGCTCGAGGTTTTTGGTCGGTAGTTGCCTTCGGGGCCACTACAGTCCGAGAAACGATGGGCTTTGCTCGTGGAACCACAGGAATTGATGGAGCTTGTTGTCTACTAGCGTCGGTAGGTGCCGGTGCACGCTTAGACGATCCAGAAGTCGACTTCCTAGGTCTTGTCTCTGCTGTTTCTCTTGGTGACGATAATTCCTTGGTTACAAGCTTCGGTGTACTGCTGACAACCGTGCGGGATTTCTTTGACTGCGGACGCTTGTCCTCCGACGGTTCTCGAGACTTTCTAGCTGTCTTAGAAGCAGCAGCAGACTTCTGTGGCCGCATCATATTGTCCACAGCAGGTATGGGTGTTGTTGCTAGCGTTGATTTAGCTTTGTCAATCATCTTGTGTAGCTTTTCAGCGAAGCTCAGTCGCTCCCGCTCTCGGATCTCCTCTTTCTCTCGCGGCGTCAATCTGGAGCTGGTGGTTCCTGTGCGAGACGAATTGTCTTGGAACAACTGCGTGGCGTACTCATTAAGCGATTCGGACGAAGCATCGTTCGACCTTCCGGTCAGCGATGAGTGAGCTCCAGAAGTGATTCGCTTTTGACGAGCTTTTGCTGCTCTTGTAGTTGCCACACCCAAGCGTTGAGGTGATGGATATGATGAGCGTGCCTCTCTGGAGACGCGCAATTGGTTGTCATTCTCAATTCTCACCTGGAACACAGCTTGAGCTCCCGGGTTTTTCTTCTTCCTTTTGGCACCTTTCGGCTGCCTCAGTTCAGGATCGTAGACCGGGTTTTGGTGCTCGTCGTTGTCGTAGGCCCATCTATTCTGCCGGCTGGACGTGAAATCTCGATGTGAATGCGCCGGACCATGCTCTGAGTATTCCGATCGACTCGAGTAATGATTGCTAGTAGAGGGACCGTACTGTTGTGGGGTGGCCCACGCTGATTCTGCACACGCAAGATGTGCTCTAAGTTGTGCTCGTTTCGTTCCATAAGGCCTTCCGTTGGTGGTGTTGGGAATCCCGTGGATGCCATAGGCGTCAAATAGCTCCGACTGTCTTGCCTCTTTTGAATGCAGCTTGCGCTTGATCGACCCAAAGCCGCTGTCCATACCGAGAGTATCATCGAGAATTACTAGACTGGATGGTTGCTGAGGCGCCGTCGCAGACGCAGGAAAATCACGAACGGGATAGCTGAACGAGTTCATATCACCACCAAAGCCAGGAGCTGGTTGTCCGTACGGAGACGAAACCTTCGAGAAACCTGGAGTGTTTCGATAAGGTGTACTGGAGCTATAGGTTGTTCCACGAGGATACGCTGAAGCTCCATAGCCTGCCCCAGGGTTGCTCTTTCGTTTTCCAGTGCCTTTTGATCGTCGGGAAGCTTTGCTTTTTGTGAGCGGCTTTTCTCTGGGAGTGTTTTCAAAGGACTCAGCTTCTCGTAAAATCACTGTAGCTGTATCCTTGATTCTCTTCGTTGGTGACTGTCGGACACTACAGAGCGCAATCTGCTTGGAGGCAGCAGCCGAGTACTTCTGAATGCTCGGCTCTGCTGGGTATCTTGCCATAACAGTTGAAAGCTCAGCTAATCCATTAAGACTCAATATGAGTGCAGCCGCGCGTCGACCACTAGCAGCCAAACTAGAAATGACACAAAAAACACAAAGATCAATTGCTGCTTCCAAGACTACAAGACTAAAGCTTCAAGATTCAATTACTTGATGCTGATCGTACCACATGAGTAAGCTACCAACTGCACAGCAAGCTTTCTTGTCATCGAGTGAGAGACCTTGGCGCAACAAGAAAAGTAGGAGGGAAACTGGGGACATATCACCCGTAAAGTCTTCCTCCTGCTCACCACAAAGAAAATTCAGCGTCTGGAGATCGTCCAACTCACAAAGCTCCAGTAAAACTGCGAAGCACCACAATTTAACATCATGATTGAGTAAAAACCAATAGGACGCAATGTGGCACCTCCGTAATGAACATCTTACCTTCGCACGCGTAGTAGTGTACTTGACGCGTGTGGACGCTGTACGTTTTGTGATAGATGAGAGTAGACAGCACCAGCTGCGCGACTTGGTATTCGATGAGAATGTTCAGGCCAGCATGTACTCTCGTAAATACGGCCAGTGCTCCACAGGCAGAAGCCTGAAGAATAGCGTCCTCTGCAAACGCGCTCATTGCTTGGTTTACCAACTCCACAATTCCATTGTGCAGCAGGTACTGTGTGCTTTTCACACACAAGAAACACAGTCTGCGTAGCAGCACAAAACCGTAGCACTGGATAACAGCGTGAGCCTGATGAAACTTGAGCGCGTCAATGATCAAACGTTCGCCCCCGTGTTCATGCACCAAGTCAGCCGTGACCTGGGGATAGGCACGCATCTGCTTAACCAACGCAGATAGAACTGATTTTGTAGATGCAGCATCACCAAGTCGCTTCTCTAGGAGCTGGATCGATTCCACGATGTACGCGCGCTCTGCTGACACTTCTGCAGGTGTTGAGTCTGGACGATATTCATTTTGACGGGAAGGCTGGGATAGCTCGTCGTAATCGGACTGTTCTCCTTTCGGTAGCTGAACACTCTTCAATGGCTCATACGTCACTGGTTCATCCAACTTGCTGTCTACGTACATGTTTTCTTCACTTTCCTGTGGCGCTTGTGAACTACTGCCTACATCATCTCCTAGGTTGTTCGGAGAATCTAGAGCGTCCTCCATTTCAGCATCCTCCTCGTGCTGCTGCGGTTCTTTGGGCGCAATATCATCTGTGGTATCACCTGGCACGTTTCCCTCACCTTCCGCATCTTCCTCTTCGTTGGGCTCCATAATATGATCGATCGGTACGTCTTCTTCTACCTCTCCGTCATCGTACGCGATGGTATACCTTCCGTTTTCCTGTACGTCCGAAACTTGACCGGGGTAAAACTCTTCTCCGCCATCGTATCGACATAGCACGCGTGTTCCAACGCAAATGGTGCCAGGCGCGTGCTGGCGAAGGAATTCAGGTCGGACATTCGTCTCGACTTCTCCGTCATCATATAAAACTTCAAACGTGGCGGTGTCTGCGTTATCAGTCTCTACTTCACCTAGATGAACACACCGTATTCGACCAGGGTACCACATATCGTCGGTATTCTCATCGTACAAGCCATCAACTCGTTCACCGACGCAATAGATCGATTGCATCGCGGCCATTTTGTCTGTTGATTCGCTGGACAGGCTCAGCAAAGACTGCCCAAGCAGAAGACCACAGGTACCTCAGCCACCGCCTCCTCTGTTTCAGCTAGGCTTTACTTCACAGACGATTGCGGTCGTAAGTGATGGCTCTCGCTGCAGCTCCCGCTTGGATGCGATAACCGACCAAAGGCCACGTTCGTTACTAGTTGCACCAGGCCAATATTGGCATCGGACGCTTGGTCACGTCCGCCTCTTCATCCCACAACCGCCAAAGCGCTGCAGCTCAATCATCGAACACTGCTTGACAACACCTGCATCACCGCAAACATCAGCGCGCGTGCATGTTCCCATGCAACGCGATTGAACCGATAGCGCCCAACGTTCAGAAAGAAAACGGACCCTGCTGTCTTCAACACAAGTGCCATACATAGCAAACAAACTGCATCACGGAACAGCCAAAAGGATGCAGTCAAAAAAGTATAACTCATAGCTGTGCACCTTGTCAGTCCAGCAACTAACTCCACGAAATGGTAAACAGCACACAAATAAAAAAATAAAAAGCAAATAATATTCCATTCGCAAGAAAGAACCTTGATACGTGTACCAACCAGCACGTCAACCGACACTCTCGTCATATCATGGCTGCAGCTTGGGCAAAATGCAGCCTCATCAGACCCCAAAAGAGAGAGAGAGAGCAAGAAGGACGCAGTGCAATAGTCAGCACAGCGTTCTCCCCACCCTCAACTCCTGGACATCATGGGCTGCTGCTGCGCTTGTACCATCTGCGGCTGGCGCTTCTTGCCCGCGCGGATGTCGGCAATAAGCTGCAGCACCTGCTGTCTGTCGGCCTCCACCTGCGCTATGCGTCTCTCGACGGGCCACTCCTCGAACTTGACTTGTATCTTGGCCTTGGCCTCCTGCAGCTCGCGTCTGTCGTTTTCCCGTTTGCGCGCGATCTTGTCGCGCAGATAGTCGCACTGCGAGACAGCGCAGCGCTGACCCAGCGGCGTCTGGCACGTCTTGGCGTGGAAGCAGAGCAGGCCCCAAATCTTGGAGCACATCTCGCAGCTAAAAAATACAACGAGAACGAGAGCGAGACGTCAGTTAAAACGGAGCCTTTTTAACCCTTAAAAAGAGACGAAACAAGTGCAAAACTCACCTCTCAATGGGGGAAATCTTGCGGCGCGGGCCGTAGCAGCGCACGAAGTGGTCGATGCTGGCCTTGACCTTGTGGCAGCGGCCGTTGTGCGCCTCGCACTTGGACTCTAGACACGTGGCCGCGTGCACCAGCGCGTCGTTGTACACGCGGAACTTCTCCTCGTGCGACGCGCCGCCCTGGTCCTCCATCATCTGCACGTCCATGGCTGACAGGAAGAGGCGGTCGCAATGACAGTCACTTCGGACTTTGACCTGCTGGAGCCGGATAACGATAGAATTCTCCATTTTTCTATATTGTAAATAAAGGGTACTTAATTATGGGGAGACGACGTTTTGTGAAGAAGTGTGAAAAAGGACACGTCCCGAGCCAGAACACCTTTTGCTTTGCAAACAACAACTCGTTCGATACGAGCATGGATGGAAGCCAGCCCGCACGGAGCGAGCGCTCGAGAAAGCGTCGTGTCAGAAGTATATTACTACCGGTACGTAGTACTTGTATTATATTCCATCGATTCAAGTCTGAACGTTTGGTCGACCCTGACTGGCACTGTAGTCAGTCACAGGCCCCCCATTAGAGCTTCTACGTAAGAATACAGTGGTTATGCTTAGAAAGAGGTTGACGAGCCAAAAGCTGAAGCGCGTGTGCTGGAGCTTGTTGCCTCTCCTGACCTTATTCACGTCTGTGACGCTGTTGGCTTGCAGTACATCCAAGCGTTGGTATGGAAAAAATTGGGTTCATATTGGTAGTAGTTCTTAAATAGGAGCGCAGTCTACAGTGCACTGTGCTAGCTTCTTGCCTCAAAAAGAGAGCGTTCATAGACTCGGCGTCGGCCGTCATGTCAAACTCGCGGGGACGAACAGATAGGGCGATAATAGACCGCTGTCAGGATGGCCACAGCTGTGGCTCATGCTGAGCAAGTGTGAGCCTTTGGCAGGTAGTGCGGCTCGAGCTCGGCGAGGTGGTAGCTCTCGACCACCTTCTGCTGCTGCGGGTCGAGGTCGCTGAAACCCTCGAGGCACTGCAGCGGGATCTGGCTCACGGCCTTGTAGCACTCGACGTGGTGCCAGTTAATGCACACGAAGCCGTTGCGGTGCTGGTACACGACGCCCACGCGCAGGCGACCGGCCTCGATGGTGGCGTCGCACGACTTGCAGCAGGCATGCGCCTTGCGCGTGGCCTCGATGATGTAGGTGCCGTCCTTGGTCCAGGGCGAGGCCATGGCGCTCGGACTCATGGGGCTGCCGATGTGGCTGGCGCTGCGGATCTCCACTTGAGTCATGGGTATTGATTGATAGGGTGGAGTGCAAAAGTAGCTAGCAAAGAGGAGAATGCGAAGTGAGCTCAGGCTGGCTGCCAGCTCTCGACGCTTGCTTGTGGTGCACGTCTCTGTGTGGCAGCTGGCAGAAGACGAGGCGAGTGGCAGGGAGAGGCTGAGTGCAGAGGCGGGCTCACGTATTACAGAGAGCAGCCCACTGCTGATCTGCCCGAAAAACGGCTTTGCTACCAGTTTGTATACAGAACCCCCAGTCGATCAAGACTCGGCTGCGACAACCACCAGCCAAACCAACGGCGCCGTGGACACTGCCGCCGTCATGTTGGCCAGCGAGCTGCTGATGTCTTTCTGCTACTTCCAGGAAGCGTCGAAACTGCCCGCGCTGCCGTTTTTCATGAATATTTGGCGCCGATCCCGGGCTACAGCGGGCACAAGCTCAAAATTGCAAAGCTGGCAGCCCAGCAGCCCAACCCCGACTGGCAGCCCGCGTCGTGACTCGAAACCAGCTGCAATTGCTGGGTGTGTTTGGGGCTGCTTGTTTCTGGTGCTCGTTCCGACGTTGCCCGATTCGGACTTGGGACCCATGAGCGAATTTGCGATCCTGGTTTCTTGGGCCAAAAGGCTTAATCCTAGGAAAGACGCTGCCTGGAGTCCAGGCTGGACGGCGTCTTCGAGCCCTTGCACAACGCCTATCCGTCGTAGAATCCACAACGAGATTCGCCTGCGTAGACCTGATCATGCTGCGTTGGGAACAGGGCAAAGCATCTAACGCCCGATTTTGATTGCCAGACCTTACGTAGAAACCGCCACTTTGGCGGTTACTATTCAGAATTTAGGCAGATTTTCACTAGCGGCCATTTCCGTCGCAGATATCATATCGTAGTCGGCTGTAATGCATGTACCGGTACCGGTATAAACTAAAGGTTTGGCATGTCTCCGAGCAGGTCGGCCACAGCTTGATCGCTCGTCAACAGGATTTTCACACCCACTCGCGATGGAGTACCGTACCAGTACGAGTGCAAGTTGGAGGCGGCAACTCGTTGCGGCAGCCAGCAAACGAGGCGCGGTTGCACTGAGGGCAGGCGCGGTACAAGGCAGACAAGCCGAGCGGTGTTTGGATTTTGCGGCGACATGAGCCCGACCTTGAAACGGGGGCCTCTCCGAGAGACTGTTGACTCTCAACTTGAGCGTTCTTGGCGGCCGTCTCAAACGAGAGCGACGCCGCTATCAGCACTCGCCTGCTGCTCGGCACTTATTTCGCTGCTAGAGGGGCGCGATCTGCAACGTCGTCTCTATGGCGCTCGAGCTGGGAGTCGCGCTTTGAAGCTGCCGCCTGCCAAAATTACCTCACAATCCCGCAATGTTGCGCGTTGAACCTGGAGCCGCTCGCTCTGCTTCGTGCCCTTGCCGCTTCTTTCTGTCGGGCGATGATTTTTGGCTCGCCGTGGCACGACGCACATCGCAAACCTCATCTTGTTCAACTGCATCGCTGGCTGTAGAAGTGGCCTCTGTGCATGCCCGCACCGTCGAGGGCCGCGTGGTCATCGACCGCTTTGGGTCATCGATTGGTGGCCTCGCAAGCCGGCTGCGACTCGATCTTCGCCTTTTGCCCGGCAACACCATGATCATGGGCAAAAGTCCTTGTTCATGGGGGACCCCAGATTCGCGTTGAAGCGAAAACGGATGGATACGGTCTCACAAACACACGCCCAGTGTGGCCCGCACGTTGCTCGTTCCATTTGGTTGTTGTAGACGCCCGCACATTTGGTAAGCAAGAAGTTGTTGCCACCTGGACGACGAACGCGGCGAGCGTCACGACTGACGCCAGATGGCGGCGATCAACTCCGGCTATTAATACACAATCCCCTCGGTAGGCATAGCGTCGAGAACCCACTTTTATTCCTGTCTAAGGGGATTCCTATCGCGAGGTGTACCAATTACGTGGAACCGAGAAGGGTACCATATATTTGGCACACTCGATGCAACCATTCGTGATGTTGGGGATCGCTAACAACAACCAACCGTGCTATCGGTTGGCTGAGCTTGTAGCTGGTCAGTCAGTGAGNTCGGGCGGATGCTACGTGAGTGTCGGACCAGTCAGTGAGTGGACTACGAGTGATGCAACGCACGCTTCGAGGAGAATTAGCCATGCAACAAGGACGCAAGCAGCAGATGCCTTTGCTCGGACGCCCTGTATAGTTGTGACTTTCCCATAGTTAAGCACCTCAGAATAGGAATATTCGCCGATTTTGTATTTCTTTTTATAATTGAGAGGTGAGAGGGAATTTTTACTTGAGCTAAGTATACTGCTGGTCATCGGGAACCGCTTTATATTCCTGTTGAGCGGGTATGATATTTCTGGGGATTACAAGTACTTCCGAGGGATTGGATCTAGGCGAACTCGTAGCTAAACCCTCTTCAAAGTATTCACACGAAGCAGCTACGGCGTTCTTACCACTGCCGACCACTTCAAACGTTGAGAACAAAGTGACGCACACTCACTTTATATATAGTCCCTGCTAGTTCGCTGCAAACTTGACTGCAGAGTGTAGAGTGCAAAGCGCTCTTAAGTTCCCTACTAGTGTAATATAATGTTCAGCATTGCTCTGAACATTGGTCTCACTCAAACGACCTCTATACAGAGCGTGCCGAGCGCCGCACCCCGTTCTTGCTTTCACGACCTCCTGGCCGCCTCATCACTCGATCGTTTTTGAAAAGGGGGCATTGGAAAGGCTCCTTCAGCGAGCATCAAAAGTTGCCATGGCCCCGTGCCCATCGCGCAACTCTGCACAAGTTCCCTCCACGGCCCAGCTTTTGTCTGCCGATCTAAAAACCTCCGTCGGCCCTGCATGCTTGTCCGGGCCGCGGCAACGTCGGCAACAATGTGGACACGTTCCTGGCAGCAACTTGTCCAGCCAGCAGCCACGGCAACTTGACGCCGAGAACTACATGTACATGTACCACACTTCAACCGCAGCTGCCAATGCTGTACCAGCAATCAAAAGCGATCAATGGAGTCCCGCACGCTTTCTTTGAACTTTCGGGACGACAATGCGAATGCACTGTGGGCCAGTGGCCTCGTGCAAGGCATGCTCGACTAAAAAGGCACTGATTAGATCATTGAAAATAAACTAGCGCTCTGCAACCAGCGTCTGCAGGAAAGGGGCACAGATAACCACGAGTCCAAGCCGGGCATGCACGAGGGCATGTACGACTCCACTTGCTATTCATGCATGGAGCGCGATAACTTGTGAGAAAAGGCGTGCGCCTGCTCTCGCGATTGTCCAAATAGGTGCGTTCAGCGAGGCGAGAGCGTGAAGAAGTTCATTGGACGTTGGGCAACGTTTGCATTCGTGGTGCTGGGTTGTGGTCATGGAAACGAACTGTCGATGAACAGGTTGATGAAAGAGATGCTTGTGGCTTACATGGTTATTGTGGTGCGCGTGGTTTGCTGCTTGGCAGGCTTGACGGTAGTTCATGTGCTGCCAGCGAATGCCATTCGAGCTCGTATCCGTGCTTCGCAGCGCTGCGAGAGTATGGCCGACGCTTCTGTGCCTTGCGGAGCTAGCAAGTTGGCTGTGGCGCTGGCAAACTATGCAATCGCGGATGGCAGACGTGCGAGTGATTCAGCTTTCAAATGATCCATCCACGGAAATTCTTGCGATAGCATGTACGGAAAAAGTGTGCACGAGTATGCTGTTGAGCTACAGCAATTGCTTTTAAAACAAGACACGGTGCTGCTGAGCGAGATTCTCAAAGCAAATAACTGAAGTGCCCGAGGAATTTATATTTTCTTAAGTAGGGCCAGCACAATTCTCGGCAATGAAAACTATGTCGCGCACAAGATCAGTAACTTTGTGTAATATAAACGTGATACGTGTCTATGGAATTCATGGAGGAAGCCGCTCAGCGTGGATTGTAGCTGGGTGTGGAGCGTGTAGCATAGGAGTTCGGCGTGGTGGCGGAGGTAAGCAAGGAGTTCTTGACGCCAGCCAAGCCCTCTGCGACGCCTGACGCGAAGGCCACAGAGCTGACGTTGAGCTGCAGAGTGTTCTTGCTGTTGACTGCCCAACGGAGTGTGAAATGCTTTGTCGCGTGGTGTTCGACTGGGAGTTGGGGGAGCAGAGTCCATGATGGACGATCTTGCAGCTTGAAGTGGTCTGCTCCGAAATATGTGGTTCCATTCAGTTGCCTGGACCCTTTCGCTGCAAAAGGAACCAACGTCGTTTCTTTTGACGGGCTGACAAAAGTTGTGAGAAAACTGCTTAAAAGATGTGAAAACCATTTTGGGAAGTTACGAGAAATTTTGTGATCTATCCAGCAGTCTTACCAGCTTGGAACGCACGTGAGTTGCTTCCCGGTGGTGATAGTTTATTACCCGCAGCGACCAGCAAGTTGAAACTTATTGACAAGCAAGCTGTGTTTCTCGATGTTGGGTGTGGGGTTGGCGATGTGGTGCCACAATGCGCGCTGGAAACTAATGTTAGCCTGAGTATTGGAATTGATGTTCGGAAGGAGCTGGTCGATGTCAATACGAAGACTGTTGGCAGTTTTGCTGATCGATGGCCAGACCTGAACAATGTTCGGCTGTATCGTTCCGATGTCAGGACGTGGAGATCTCTCTTGTGGAACCGTTCTCAATTGCTACAATTGTCTACGCTAATAATCTCCGGTTCGATCCTTCTGCTACAAACCATATTGAGGACGAGGTCGCATTGATGCCAAGAGCAAGAATTGCAGTATTTTCAAGTGCAGTCTGCCCCCGCTGAGAAATGAAAATAGTGATGCGAGGTCAAGTGAGCTGGACAGCAAAGCCAGTGAATTTGCACATGTACACGGAACGAGCTTGACAGAATGCAATTTATTTTGACCATTTATCAGAGAATACTACGCGTAGCACGGCTTGCTTTCGTTGGGCGAGGGGGTGGAGGGTCATCGAGTTTCATTTTGTACAGATCCGAGGCTTCATCAGACTCCCTTTGTTAGAAAATAGCTGTCGTGGGAGATAAAAGTTGTGGAATTTTTTCCAGCCGTCCACTGTGCTGGCTGGCAGTAGTATGGTTTAGGCTGTGGGGTGTTGAGTGTTTGGCAGAGGCAGACTTTATAAAGCGTGCATTGGTCTGTAAACACTGTTTCAGGGCGATTTTCCCATCGACATACTACACACTGCCGACGTTTTCTGCTGACGGGGAAGTGTTGCTTCGACGACACTGCAACGCATTGTTTTGAGGGCTGGTGGCCGTATCATCAGCGGGGACACCAACACCCCACCCGCAGATGTGTTGACACTAGCAATACCATGGTTAGCTTGCTAGCAGCGTAAAACGTACGTCGATCACTTGGAGCATCCATTCATTTGCCTGAAAGCAGCTCTCCAGCTAATTGAGTAACAAAAGCACGATGCGGAATACGTTCCTTGCGCATATACACTACATGCCGCCTCGTCATGTCAGCATTTACTCGCGGTACATCAACTAACGCCATGCCAAATATTTTATACCATTTTTTGAAAGAGTGCCCGTCTGCGAGTGAGAAGGCCCGCAATTGATCCAGGCGGTCCATGCCCTGCATGTGCTTATTGTACTGCGCAACACAAGCCAGCGCTGTAAAAGGCTGCATTTGGCTTCCAAGTAAGATCTGTAGCGATAGAAACATCGGCATTAGACACCATTTTCACGACCGCGCTGTTAAACCAGGCCACAGCTACCATTTGATGGTCTACCGAAGCGCCTTGACGTTAAGTTCCTCGACTACACCCCGATTTTTGCAGCACAACATGTTTCGGAAAGTGCACACTATTGCCTCGCACAGTCTCACCCGTAAAGACCTTTCATACGTAGTGCAGCCAGCAATTGCACGGACATGTAGTAATTATCAGCGTTGATCACGAGTTTGTGTAGTGAAGCGGACAAACCACCTCGATTACCTGCCCTCGAACTACTTTGAGACCGATAAGTCTGCACGTAAATCTTGCATTTCACTCGGCGTGATGACTGATTCTAGGCGATCATCCATCTCACTTTCACAGTGGATACGAAAATTCACCGCAATCCAAGTCGTCGCACAACACAACACGTAAATTCGAAGTGATACTTTCCTCCAGGTTTCATCGGATGTACATGATTAGATTCCGGCAAAACTGATCTGCATGCCACACTTGCTTCGTCAAGCGAAACCTTTCTGCCTAATTCCAGATGTTCCCTTCCAGAGATTTTCATCATGTTCAACAACGTACATATTCTAGCAACTGGGTCGTTATTACGCGGAGGTTGTGGTCTATTTGGAGTGGTAGCCTGTGTTGGAGGCCTTGTCGAAGGCGCACCATCATTTATGTTCGTCTCAGGAGGTTCTGTAACCAGTTCCGGTAGCAAAACACTAGTCATATTACGTTCTGCTTCAACTGGATCAGTACGATCACCAGCATTGATACCAACACCACGACTTTCAGCACCAGTTACTGATGATCCCGCTGTTTCCGCTACCGTTGCAGGAGATACTAGCAGGAATGTATTGTGCATTGCCCGAAAACATAACGGCTTGCGCAGTAATTTGAACCTTGCCAAAGACATCACATTGTCAAGACCACCGCTTCCTCCCAAAAGTCGATTTTCAATCTGCGGGTACAAAACTGTACATATTCTCCCTTGACTACGAGTTTCATGTACAGCAAAACTTCTAGAAAAATCATCAGTTCTTGCGGTGTAAGTAATGGTCTTGGATTGAGCTGATTGTCACGCTCATAGTAACGCACGGCGGTGATGGTTGGTGAAGAACTTCCACCCAGAAAGTAAACGCGAAAAAAGAAGACGACACCGAGTGTTCAAAGCGATGGCGATATTTCATGCGAATCCGAGTTTTTGTATCTCCATCGTCGTGCTGAAAAACTACAGGCCCTTCCATTTGCGCGCTGCGGTCAAAGTTCATATTCGTAATGCTCTCGACTGCATTCATTGTTGCTGAAAGCTCCACGTTCATAGCGCTGATATTCACTTTCAACCTCCTCAATGTCGCTAGCATCATCCTGGATCTCAACTTCACGTTGGTCGGGTTGGCAAAGAGACCGCCATGTCTCTTTAGAAGGGGACTCCATGATATTGCTGTAGTTTCTTTTCCATATTGCACGACGCTAACTCCAACATACTCATCTTGCTTTTGTTAAGCCATTGTATTTCCAGCAGCGCCTTCTTCTTCTTCTTCTTCTTGCAATGCGGGTTACGTGACAGACAATGTATGCGCTGCCAGCATCACTGATATCTGATACATATACTTCAATTTATTTTTCTTTGAAATGTACCGTTGAGGGACACTGGATATGTAACATACAAGTGGCTACGGTTAGAAGTTAGGATCCTCCTTCATTGGTGTGAGGCACACCAATGGCTACATTTAGACGGACGATTGATCCGTATGCATTTAGGGCCCTCATTGGCAGAAATCAGCATCGTTCTACCAATTAGAATCATAGGATTCTGCCGACCACCAGTCGGCAGAACCCTATTACATAGTATGGCATTTAGGAGGGAAACCTTGACAAATAAGCAAATAAAACATAGTTATCAATTTCACCTAAAGTGTTAATTATCATCTTTAAGCTAGCCTTAATTATACTTGCGGGGCGCAAGTATTATAAAGCCAAGTCACAGAAACGTACGCTTCCTCGCGTGTGCACACGTGTAAGCTAAAGTATTGGGCTAAGTAGGCCCATTACACCTGGTAGCACTTTGTAGTCCGTCCAACGACCGACTAATTGCACGTTCGTATGGAGTCATACGAGCGCGGACAAGAGAACCTTCCGATGGACGGAAGCCCAACTGCGTCTGCAACGCGCATTGCGCGTGCAGACTGTCCCCACCTGTCTGACCCAGAGTGGGAGGCACTCCAACGACTGTCAACAGTCATTGGCGAGGCGGCGATGCTACGCACGCTATCTCCGACAGAGCAACATGGTGTTGCTCTGGGCTTTATCGTTAAGGAACAGCGCGACGCTGCTCC
>LGSN01000459.1:0-28767 GCA_001314375.1 Phytophthora podocarpi | reverse complement strand
GTCGATAGTCGTTTGTTTAACACTATAAAAAAGCCATCGGACGGTCATTTCCAACCGGAGGAAGTAAGTCGTTATTGAAACGTGTGCACTAGTGCAGGAATGGATTCCACCGGTGTGTACGACTCGGGGAATGGCGGTGACAGCGAGCCTTGGTCCTCATCAGAAAATGAGGAACAGGTGATAGAGATTTCTTCACACAGTCGAATCCTTATTTCTCCACGGAAGACTCGAGGTTCAGTTTTGGACGACAAGTCGCAGCGTAGCGGGAGCAGACGTGTGGCTGTGAGCAAGAGGAAGACGACCCGAGCACGGCAGGAGCAAGATGTAGTGAAGAGTCCACGTCCCCAAGCCAGTCGACGCTCCTTTCAAGCTAAAAATTCAAGGAAGTCGTGTTGGGCCGGCAGTCCGCGAACGACTTCATCATCAAGATCTAACAATCGTGGGAACGTCTCTGAAAGTGACAGCAATCAGCCATCTAGGTCTAACAACCGTGGGAACATCTCTGAAAGTGACAGTGATGGAGATTTTGCTTCCGGTCGAGACGACAGTGAATCTAGCGGTGATAGCGATACTTCATTTGAAGCTGACGTGGAGACGCCAGTGCAGCGACGGGTTTCAAGAGCGCAATATCCGAAAGGAGTCAAGAAAACCAAACCAAACTTGTACAAGAATCTAGCAGCAACGTCTTTAGAGGATTCAATGCAGTCGCTTGGTTCACCGATGACACCGGGGAAGGAAATGGAGGAGTTGAAGGCTACGCTGAAGAAACTAGCTCGACACGATGACAGCGCCGAAAATCCCATTATGCAGAAAGAGCCCAACATAACGTCAGCCACAGCATTGCATGAGTATTTGACAGCGGCGACTGCATTAGGAGGAGTGGGTGCAATTGCAACCGCAAACCAAACTCGTCCGACGGAATCCACGGGAATAAAGACTAGACACGCTTCGCTTCACCCACCACGATCGAATTCCTATATGTTGAGCAGTTCAACGAAGACCAAATCAAAATCTATGCGAGAAAATGGAAGTGATACCAACGAAAGGCGTGATTCTTCGTCTGGAACAATGGGCAATCCTACGGGGACTGGAAGCGAACGTATTAGTTTCAACAAGAAGTTATTTAGCACCCCACCTCCACCATTTGGTGGCCCAGGAGCGTATACCGCAGGATTGCCTCTTCCTCTCCAGAAAAACAGCATTATGGGCGGTGCTGGTATTAGCGGTGGCGGCGCGCAAGGTAGCCGAGCTGTATTGTCCGCCCTCAAGGCATTGCAAGATAAGATCGGCCGGCTTGAGATAGAACGTGAAAACTTGATGCAAGAATTCTCGGATGCCAAGCTAACTGCCCGAAAGCGAGAAGCCGAGTTAGCCTTCACTGAGAAGAAATTATCGTACGAGCTAGGACAGACGAAGGAGTCTGCGAGAGCAGCGTACGATGCACTTCGTTGCGACCGTGAAGAGCTGAAGTTGCAACTGGTCAAGTCTGAGGAGTGGAGGAAGGCGACTCAAATCGAGTTGCAGCACTTTCAGGAACTTACAAATAATTTATCGACGAAAGCAGACGATCTGCAGGCTCAACTTCAGATCTCCGAGTCACATCGCACGCGCCTGAAGGCTGGTAAGTTTGCAGTGTGCCAATTCTTCATCATGTAGAACAGCTAATTGCTCACTTGCATGCTTGCTGTAGAGACGAAGGAGTCCGAGAACGACCACAAGCGTGTCGTGAACGAGCTGCAAACAGAGCTTACTCAAGTCCATCAGGAGCAGCAGGCCGCGATCGAGCGAAATGAACTGCTCGAGGCCCAGCTTCAGCGTGAATCCAGTAACCACGCCGAGAGCAGAGAGCGGCTGAAAGACTCGGAGGTACAAAACAATGTCCACTCACTGAGCTAGTAATTGCATCACACAGACTGACCATCACCGATGTCTCTCGTATGCTAGCAAACGATGGCGTCCATCTCACAGCTGAACGAAAAGCTGGTAGCCAAGGTGATGGAGGCAACCGAAACTGCGAACCAAGCCATCAAGAAGAACAAAAAGCTCCAGCAACAAGTACGGCCATCAACACTGCTTCGAACCACAGCAGCAAGTCGTGCAAGCGCAGCAGCAGTCAATGAAGCTGCTTCAAGAAGAGCAGCAAATTCCACGGCGTCACAAGGAGGTGCAGGAGTATCCCCAGCAAGAACGATAAAGAAAAAGAAGACATCGACTGGAACGGCCTCTGCGACGACGAAGAAGCCGAAAAAGACGAAGAGCGCCAACAACATGACTCTACTACGCGAAGCTAATCACGGCAAGTACGTCAGTCAGCGCCTGCATCTACGTAAATGTGGGGTTTGAAAGAATAACCCAACGCTTTCTTGTGCTTGCTCTGTTTAGGGAAATCCCTTTCCTCCTGGGTAACTCTGTCCAGCCGTCATTTTCGCTCATTGGAAACATTCAAGATGCACTGCGACGATGTGATACGACGTACGTGATGCCGACACTTCTTAGCGGCGGACCAGCGACTCCAGGATCTACCTCGAGTCATCGGCAGCCAGCTATGACGATCCATAATTCAGCACCAACCAAGGCACAGATAAATATCCCGGAAGCAGATGCTGCTAATTCTCTGCAGCTGCCATCCTCTGGATCTTCACCACCACTGGCACCAACCGAAGAGAACGCCACTACAGCTGCATTATTCTCGTCAACACCAACATCGACCACAGGTGCCCAGCGACATTGCACCAAAGACAATCCACCAGCTATCGAAGTGCCGGGTGTTTTACCGAAAACGTACATGAGCCCCATGCAGGTACGTCAGTAGCCCATTGCTCCCCATGACTGGCGAATTTCACTAGCTAAAAGTCTTCATATTGGTATTGTGCGTTGCTTCCCGTAGTCCCAGATTATGGAGGACCTACACGAGGCTGTTGCATCTGCCGAGAAAGAGTTCAAGGGGCTCAACAAACGGTATAAAGATCTTGTCGTCCAGATGGAGGCAAACAATCGACGAGGAGCCACTGGATCCGAAGGTGAGAAAACCAACAACTCAACGTCGTCACAGTTATCACAAGCTCTGGGGCCGCTGCTTGACGAACTGGAAGCGAAAGCAAAACAATTGAACTTACTCAAACAGGTTTACCAGCAAGCAGCCAGCAGCACCATCAACCCGCAGAGGCATGTTGTCCTCAGCCCAGAGGCTATTCGGCGCAAAACAGCGTCTCTGCGAGTGCTTAACGAGTACCGACAGCTCGAAAGCTACTCCAAGAACAAAGGTAGTGGTAGGTCAGTGACACCTTCGAATCATCTTGGAGCCAACGGATTCTTTCGTTGACACAGCAGAGCGTAGCCATAAGCAAAACAACAACAGAAATCTAGAGTAGATCCGTGAAATTAGTCCGAGTCTGCAAAATTCCTGCGTCTCTTCTTGGAGCCTGCTGACGTCGTGGAACTAGAATTCAGGTTTTCGCGCTGGTATTTTTGCAGCAGGTTGGTCTGCAACATCGTCAACAAAATAGCACCAATGAGCTCAATATGCTGGGGACATCAGCATTGTAGGCTTGTCAGCAAAATAGTCACCAGATTGGGGTGTTTCCGGGCGCAGAGCGTGACGTCCTCCGACTTGATGATCTTCCGGTTGGCATGGCGCGCGAAAAATTGTAACTCCGTCGCCATCACTACAAAAAACCCAATTAAATCTAAGTTTTCTTTAAAGGAATTCAGCTATGCGATCTTATAGCAACAACCTTCTGATTGTTTGTAGACGAGGCCAGCCAGCAGCGCCATGGCCTCTTTGGACATGGCAGGTCTGGCACGCGCATGGTGCTCGTGCTGCTGCTTCTGCACTGTGAATGCACGATGGCAAGTAAACGGGTGAGCGCAAGGCAGAAGGAGCGTGTGAGCAGCATGGCACAAGACCTTCTTCGTCGCAGATGCGGCCGACAGTGTACAGGATGCTCTGGCGCACGCGCAGCTCCTCGCTCTCGAGGCCACTGCTAGGGTTCATGATGCCACCAACATGGCGAGCAAGGCGGCTTGTGATTGGCTGCTATTCGTTGTTGTGTGTCTCACACTAAACAGCCACTTCAACTTGAGATCGGCGGATTGGTTTGGTTCCAGACAGCAGAGTTGGGCGATTAAGAGGGCAACTACCGATACATGTAGTGGCATGTGCGCACCACGTGATGCCGTCACGGCCTTGACGTCTCATTGTTTTTTTTCTCGCGATCGCCAAGGCAGTGCCGGACTTGCAATCCACACGGCTTTTCTAGGGAGGATAATGCTGCTGCCTGAGGGCATCGGATACTCTCGCGTTGCTCATACTGCAACGGGGCGCACGCTGACGTGCACGTCAGTTTTTATCGCGATGGTGATGACGATCACACTGCGCGTGCGTGGTACTAGTACGGGAGAGCGGATCACGACTCGTGATTCACGAGGGAGGGCTGCCACCGTTCTCACTCGGGATAGGGCGCCCCGCAGATATTCGTCTTCGTGCGGAATATCAGCAGCCAAACGAATCGCGAGGCGCGACAGCCAAGACGAGATAGAGCCATCTAGGCGAGCTTCTGCCTCGTGATTCACGAGTCGTGAAGCGGGCCGCAAGGTGCTGGAGGAGGGCGTGACTAGCCAGTTTGCTTCAACAGTGGCATGGAAATGCGCGGTACAAACCAAGCAATCTGGGGTCAAACGGATTTCGCCAGGGTGGGACCGTGGACGAATCTGATTGGTCGCACACAATGTCTCATCCCGGGTACGCAATCAACACGCCTCTGTGGCATACTGAAATCAAGACAAACAGCTGCCTCTTTTTCGCTGAATCTCACGTGGTCCACAAAATGATCAAGGGGTAGGTGTATTACCATACTGGAGCCCAACCGCACTCACTTTCTTTTCACCTCTACAGGGTCAAGCTTGGACGAGTAATTTTGCTAGAACAATGAGCCAGGCCTCCATCGATTCAGGTGCGCCATCAATGTAATACGCGTTGACAGGCATAACATCTCACCTCCCTCCTATTATACTTGCAGACTTCCTGCTGAACGCAGACATGGATCTACCCGTGGCCGTGGACGAGCTGGACGACACGCTGACGCTTCTGGACGTCGGATCCGTCGACGGAGGCGCCATGCTGGGCACATCTGTGGACGACATGGACTTGAGTTTCCTCTCGGAGTTGCTGCACCAAGGCGAGACCGTGCCGGAACCGGCGTCGCCCATGTCGACGACGTCTTCGAGCGGGAAGGAGCTGGTGGTGTCGTCTCCCAGTGAAAGGAGCGACACCGCGGAGAGCAGCGACGACGACGACTCGACGCACGATATGGAGCCGACAACATCGGTGGTTGTCGAGCAGCAAGTGGAGAAGCCTGTTATGGAGACTGCAGGACCGAAGAAGTCGGAGGAACGCAAGGCCAAGCGGAGAGCGCAGGTGGCCATAAGTGCGCGTCGTCACCGTTCCCGCAAGAAAGTGAGTAGCTTCTGCCGGAGACAGTAAATCGTAGAATGTATTGCTGACTGAGCTTGTGGCGTTCTGATGTTGTGCAGAACGAGATGATCAACCTCAAGAAGGAGGCCAGCTACTTGAACTACCAACTGGATTTCCTCCGCTCCAAGCACAAGCTCATGCGTGCTGATGGCGCTGTGGCCGAGTGGGAAGAGAAAGCTATTGCCCAACGCCACAAGCGCCGCCAGGCGGAAAAACTCAACGCCCAGCTTCGTTACGCGTTGTTCCAACAGAACGGCTACGTACGCAATTTCAAGGCGATGTTCTCGCTGGGATCGACGGACAACATGGAGCTTAACATGCGACGCTTCTTGCACACATACACGCACTTACGGGAAGACCCGCAGTCCCGTGATCGCGATCTCGCCGCTGTTTGCACGAATGACAAGCTGGAGTTGGGGATACAGACAGTTCTTCGCGAGACCGAGGGCATCCCGGTCCTGCGCCCGCATATCAGCACGCGACAGATCAGCACGAGCTCGACGGAGTTTGGCGCGTCCACTGTGGCGGTGTACGCGTTTGACACGATGAACACGGTGCAGATCTTCCTTGCTGCATGCGGGGCCATTCTGGGATGTGGCAGCGCGTGGCCCAAATACACACAGCTGGACTCATACGGCAAGGTTGTTGACGCGCCTTCAGACAGCATTCGCTATGGAGTTTCTGGCTGCCGCTACCGCAGCGACGACGGCCAGGACGAAGTGGCCGTCGAGAGTCGTGGGCTGTCGTACTTCAAGATCATGGATCGATGCGCTGTGCTGCTGTGGGACTATGCTGACGATGATGACCTATACCCGATGAGCAAGAATACGCTGGTGAAGCGCGACGTCATTGGAACGTACGTTTACTTCCTCTCTGTGTAGCTCTCTATGTAGTGATGTGGTGTGTATGATTGCTAGGGTGCTAACATCTTGTTCGTTGCTGTGCTTACAGTGTTGTGGTTCGTCCTGAGATCTGCGAGGATGGTATCGAGCGCGTGGTGTGCCGCAGTATTTGCACTAAGGTGCACTCAGTGAACATGACACAACTGTCTCCAGACATTCGCCGGTTTTCCGAGTCCAAGAAGATGGGCGCGCAGATTTGTGGCTCGATGGTGTACCAGACCATCGTTGGCCACTGCCCAGACGCGCGACCAATATCGGCGTAAGGAAGCTGTCAAGGGGGTGTTCTCTTTTCTGATTGAATATTTAGTCCATTTAGTGCGTTGTTGGGGAGGAGGGTAATGTATTGACAAAACCTCAACTTGCAAGTTGTCGCGACTTGACATTTTCTGTTGGTATTCACTTGTTGACAATGTCTTCGGTAACTTCAGGTTTATCACAAACCGGAGTGGCTGTTTTAATTTTGATCACCAAGGTATCCATCCCTCGCTTACGAAAAGCGGCAGAACCTTCGAGAATCTCCTCTTTTAGCTGCAGACACCAGCACAGTCATGATCATGAGTCATGACGCACGGATCACGTGGCCGAATTGATACAGGTTATCCCTAACCTCACTAAACTAAGCCAAAGCCCGATTGCAGGAAGGAGTCAGCACGTGACTAGCTGCTCACTCCGCTCTGCAGCAAGAGTTCGCCCGACATGACGAGGAACAGCGATCTGTCACTAAGCACCCCTGATGACTCCCTGAACGTCGCGTTAGATGGCGGTACTCGTCGCGCGTTTTAACTGAAGCACAGCGACAAGAAATTTTGCTAATTGACAGTCGTTTGCTCCCCCGCAGACTTCCACACCCTCGGATTCTTTGGTGGAAACGCCCCCAACGTGGATGGACCACGGCGGGAGCCCAGCGGCCAAATGGACGACGTCGACTTGAGCTTCTTGTCGGAGCTCCTGTCCCAAGACCCAAACGTCCATAATATCACCGCCCCCGCCCTGAATTCAGTACCATCGCCGTCGTCGTCGAACCCCAGCATGGAAAGCAGCGATAGTAGCGATAGTAGCGATAGCGCGAAAGCACCTGGTGGCTTGAGTGGATCGGAGCGGAAAGGAAATCGATGTCGTCTCCGGAGTCTGCTGGAGATGATGCTCAAATGGGCGACCGAGAAGACAGACGCAGAATGCTCAGTGCGAAGAACGCTCGCGTTTATCGCTCTCGCAAGAAGGTATGTGGCCATAGACTCGGTTGAGGAGAAGGAGCTTCATCGACATCTAACTACACTGTGGCTTTATGCTGACTCATGGTTGTTTTAGAATGAGCTGGTGTCTTTGAAGGAACAAGCATATTGTTTCGAGGAACAGCTGAAGGCGCTCCGTTTAAAACACAATGCGTTGCGAGCTGATAGTGTGGTCGCGTGTTGGGAGGAGAAGGCCATTGCACAGCGCCTTAAGCGGCGTCAAGCTGAGGAGTTAAACGAGCAGCTGCAGCATGCTCTGTTTGCTCATACCGGCAACGTTCGCAATCTCAAGTCGATTTTTACCGAGTCAGCACCTCCGAGCACGGCGCTCAACATGCGGCATTTTCTTCACATGTACACTCACCTCCGAAAGGATCCCCTGCTTCGTGCACGCGACCTAGAAGCTATCGGCACAGCTGCCAAGGTGGACAGGCTATGCAAGTTGTTCTGCGCGAAACTGCTACCATCCCGGCGTCTACTTCTCCAGAGATCCTGTTTCAAGAGCTCGATCTAGGCACTGAAGGGCTCGGAAAGACCAGCACTGCAGTGTATGCGTTCAACACAAGGAACGTAAGCAAGGCATTTGACGTGGCGTGCAAGGCTATCCTGACCACTTGTGGGGTATGGCCAGAGCACTCCCGATTGGAGTCATCGACGAAGTTTGTGGATGTGCCTCCGACGGAATTCAACGTTCTGTACGGTATCACACGGCACCTGTATCAACATAACTCCACGAAGATACAAGCTTGCACCGAGGCGCGGGATCTTTACTATTCACGCATGGTCGGCTCATGCGGTGTTCTGGTTTGGGACTTCGTCGATGCTGACGACCTGCACCCTCTGAAGTGCACCACATTTATCAAGCGCAACACCGTCGGAGCGTACGTTTTGCCGCGATGTCATTGCTACTCCCTGTTGTACTCGGTTCTAACTAACGTTTGTGGAATTGTGTCACGGAACAGGCTAGTGCTGCGTCCAGAGGTCTGCTCGGATGGCGTGAAGCGCATGGTCTGCCGCAGTATCTGTACAGATATGCAAATACTGTTGAATGCGACCAGACCATCACTAAATGTGGCCGAGTTTGCACTGCTGGAAGACATGATGGTGTACGAAACCATCAAGGAAGGCGCTACCGACTGGCAGGACACTGCTGTGTGACGACTGGAGCACAGCAAAGAGAAGCTAAAATAAAGATGCTCTTATGGCGGATTAGCCAATCAACTTGTGGTACAGGTACAAGTGTGTCGCTTTTCTCTCTCAATTGTTATCGAGCGTCAACGAGCGCAAAAGAAGACGGAGGCCGCTGGTTATGGCGATCGACGAGCCGAATTTGAGAGCCTATGCGTCAGGTCTTGAGAGTTCTGCGTCTATGGACGTCGGAGCGCTCGATATAGGTGCGAAAATGCAGTCAGAAGCGCTCTATTCCTCGCTGCTAATACGTTTTGGTCGCTAATCATCTTGTGGTAGATTTTCTGGTTCCTGGAGAGATGGAGCTGCAGACTGGCGCCTTGGAGGACGAACCGCTGCAGCTGAACGACTGTGGAGTGGTGGTGCACTGCGGAGAGGGGGAAGGAAGCGACGACCTGGACATGAACTTCTTGTCCGCCCTGCTGCAGCCCGACAACAGCTCGAGACTTGAGTTTTTGCCTACGAGCAACAACGACTTAGGGGACTCGTCACCGACGGCAGACAATCTCAGCAGTGATGCAGCGGACACGAGCAGCGGCACAGAGGAGCTGGCGACGAGGCCGAAGAGAGCGAAGAAGATGCTGTCGTCGGCTTCGTCTTCTGGTTCGTCAGAGGTCGTGGAAGCTGAGCTCGAACCGGAGCAGGAAGGACGACAGGTCGACCGCAAGGCGAGGCGACGAGCGCAGGTTGCCAGCAGTGCTCGGCGACTGCGGTGCAGGAAGAAGGTTCGTTGGATATGTGGTGGCTGACGTTGTCGGATGCCGACTGACTGCAGAGTATGCCCTTTGTACACTACCTCACTCAGTATGAGATGATCACGCTGAAAACCGAGGCAACCTTCTTGGAGCAGCAGTTGGAAACCCTCCGCTTGAAGCACAAGCAGACGCGTGCTAATAACGCCGTCGCCGCATGGGAAGAAAAGGCTATTGCTCAGCGCCACAAGCGGCGACTTGCTGAGGAAACGAACGAACAGCTACGACAGGCACTCTTTCTACAGAGTGGGTTCGTGCGCAATCTCCGGTCGATGTTTTCCGAGACAATGCCTTGCAGCATCGAATTGAACATGCGCAACTTCCTGCACACGCCCACACGTCTGCTGAAGGACCAGTATTCTCGAGTACCAAATCTGGAGAGGGTATGCACCGACGCAAAGCTAACCATGGCCAAGCAGATCATACTGGAAGAAACGGGTGGTATCAAGCCATTCACGTCGCCACACCTTGCTTGCCAGCAGATCGACCTAGGACGCGACGGCTTCGGAATGACCTCGGTAGCCGTGTACGCGCTGGAAACAAGGAATGCGTGCAAAACGTTCAAAGCCACGTGCAGTGCCATAATGAATTGCGCGGCGGTATGGCCCAACTATACGCTCGTGAACTCCTCATTGAAGGCTGTCGACCTGCCTCCGACGAAGCTCAACATTCGATACGGCATGTCCCAGCACATTTACCAGAGCGATGCCACGGGTGACCGAGTGTCAGTGGAGGGCCGAGAGATCTCGTACTACCGTATGACTGAGGACTGCGGCATTTTCTTGTGGGATTACGTGGATGCGGATGACATGAACCCTTTGCAAAAGGAGACGACTGCCATGCGCTGCACGATCGGAGCGTAAGTGGGTTTTGGCTCGTGCTCTTCTTTCTGTACTAACAACTAATGCTTATTTTGATGTTTGGCGTTGCGCTATTGTCTGCAGGGTGCTGGTGCGGCCCGAAATCTGCATGGACGGCGTGGAACGCATCGTTTGTCGCAATATCTGCACAAAAGTGCACTTGGTGGACTCATCCGAGCTGACACCAAGCTTGGAACGCTTCTCAAAATCGAGGCAGTTGTGCGCGCGGATCTGCGGGTCGTTAGTGTACGAGACCATCAAGAGTAACTCAGCGACGAGTTCGTGTTGATGTTGCGCGAGTCGTATCCCCCTTGTGACGGGAGATAGTTTGTTGTAAGCTTACCGCAGACATGCCATTTTTTTTTGTTTTTCAGAGTTCTTTTGCCCTCCACAAGTTGCGCCATGGTCCACGTATCTCTGGCACCTTGAACTTTTACGCAAATGTACAATTTTGATGGCTCGGGTGGTCTAATCAATTTGGGACATCATCAACTGACGTTCTCGATTACGCAGACTGAATTTGTCAACGAATCTCGCGCTGGACAAGAAAAGCTCAGGTCGCTGGGGACCAGTCTTCAAGTTATCTCGCACACAACAGCTTGTACCAACGTACACCAAGAGGACGAGGAGTGGCATGGCCTACCTCGGCGATGGATCGATCACCTCAACCTCCGTGGGCGACGCGGACTTCGACATGAATTTACTGTCCGATTTCTTGTTCCAAGCGGACCAAATGCCTAATCTGATGGAAAACAGCGACGTTCAGGCGAGCGCAACGACAACCACGTCGAACACTGACAGTACCAACAGCAGCAGCGACGACGCGGATGCATGGCCTGATTCTCCAGTGTTTGCTCGTGCATTGGGAGGAGACAAAACGATGGACCGCAAGGCCAAGCGGAAGGCGCAGGTGGCAGCGAGCGCGAAACGCCACCGCTACCGTAAGAAACACGAGATGCTGGACCTGAAGAAGGAGGCTGCAGACCTCACAGAGCAGCTTCATTCACTGCGTTCCAAGCACAAGTTGCTGCGGTCAGATGGGGCTGTGGCGAAGGCAAAAGAAAATACCATGACGCAGCGGCATAGGCGCCGCCAGGCAGAGGAGATGAACGAGCAACTGCGGCGTGCATTGGTGATGCAACGGGCCTTCTTCGCCTCGATGCAAGGCATCGTCTTGGATTTGCCTATCACGAACGCTGAGCTCAACATGTCTAACCTGCTGCATACGTTCACGCATCTGGGACGGTCACCGTATTCGCGTCGGCGTGACTACCTGGCAATGTGCACGGAGTCGAAGGCAAACTTGGCTGTACAGATTCTGCTTCGAGAGACCGAAGGAATAAATTTCGCTGGACCACCATCGATTGTCACGCGTAATGTACCAGCTCTGAAAGAGCAACAGCAGATCGTGACCACCGTCGCAGCATACGCGTTTGACTGTCTGGATTTGAAGACTGTTCGAGTCAGCGTGTGGTGCTGTCCTGGGCAGCGGCACCGACTGGCCTCAGTACACAACGGTGTCACAGAATGGCAAAGTGCTGCACAGGCCCCAAGGAAACTTCAGCTACGCTAAGTCGGACACGAACTACCAAAGCAGCCCCGCTGCTGATACTCGAACACAAAATGTGTCAGTTGAGTCGCGCTCGCCTGTATTCTACCGCATGGGCGATAATTACGGCGTGCTGGTGTGGGATTTTGCGGATCACGACGACCTACATCCTGTCAATCCCGAGACGACTATCAAGCGCGACCTCATCGGAGCGTACGTTTTATCGTTCTTTGATGTGAGGATAAACGACGTAATTTGCTAACGGTCTGTGTGTTTCATCGAACAGTGCTATGGTGCGTCGCGAACTATGTCATGATGGTGTTGAACGCATAGTGTATCGCTCAATTTGCACAAAACTCCACTCTTTCTCGCTTCCTGCCACGGCACCTGAGGTCTCGAATTATTTGCAGAGGTCGGAGGAAGGAGCCGAGGTATGCGGCTACTCAGTGTTCAGCCATATCCGTGACCATGCATCGCAGGCCAGTACAATCAGTGTATGAATGGAATTAGACTCTGGCTTGTCAGTGCTTTACAACGGTAGCTACACCACGCAAAATAAATTCAAACATTAGGGATTATTATTCTCTGAAGCACCAGCCACGGGAAGTTCAACAACCGCCCGCCTAATAAGCAGAGGCCCAGCGAACAATTGCTCATACTGATGAAGGCCAGAGCAACGCTTGTGGTTAGAAATGTGCCTAGTTCACACGACAATTTCCGCTTTGGGCACGCGCTCTGGATGCGTTTTCATCAGCAGATTCCAAGCGGAGTTCTCGACAATGTCGGCGTTGCGACAGAATACCGTCAGGAATGCCTCGTTCACCTTGCCACGAGGGTGCGTCATAACGCCGACCGGCGGTGTGCTGTGTGTGATGGAACGGAATGTGGTGCGTACACCTTGGTCTGGCATACGTTCCGACTCTAGTATCATGCTGCGCAAAACAAAATCAAAAGCATTACGTCAGCAAAACCGCGCATTTCATCTTGGTAGACAGGGGCAGAAGCAACTGCAAACGTACCAGCCTACTTCGTCGTTGCGCAAAGTCGTCTCTGGGTTCTCGTTTGAAGCCGGGAGATACAGATCATCATCCGTGATTGTCTCCCACGTGATCATGACGTAGTCATCGCGCACGTGTCGACGAACCAAGAAGTATGAGTGGAAGTAGACCATGCGACCCTTGTGATCACGCAGCACCGGAACGATCGTGCGTCCATAGCGAGTGTTGGCATCCAGCTCCATGAGTCGTTCGCACGTCACGTGGCGTCGGAATCGCTCAGGAACGTCGAACACGAAGTTCGAGAACGAGTTCCAGCAGGCCTCGCCGACCTCGTAGTGGGTGAACCCTGACACCAGTCGGCCACGCACTTGCTTGATCTCGAGATCGGGTCCATTCGAATTCAGCTTGATGTCCGTCAATGGGTACGACGTCCCGACACTAAACTCTCTGCGAATGTACTGCTCCCCAATCGCCATCCGCATGTCAGCGATGCGAGTCAACATGGTAGATCGCTCCAATGTATCGACAGGCAAGTGGTGGTACCAGTGCTGGATGTGCGGCTTCTGCGGGGGGATGGCGATCAGCCCGACGTTTGGGTTGGTGAGAACGCCACCACCCACTTCTTCCTGCTCTTCCTCCTCCACTTTCTTGCGCTTGCGGTGTTTTGTGATCACCTCCTGCTCACGCTTGATGCTGGTGGGTGAGCTGGATCCTTGGTGGTGGGTCATGATAGCCATCTGCTCTTGGAGCATCTGCACTTGCTCCCTCAGCCTCGCCAGCTCCTCCTTCTGACGGTTGCGGTGCTTCCTCGCCGACTTGGCCACTTGTGCACGTCGTCGCAGCTTCTTCTCTTCCTCGGTGAGGCTCTTCACTGGCGCATTCAAGATCTCCTCCGAGTCCTTCATGCTCGACCCTCCTCCGTCACTGCCGCCATTGACACTCGACGGCGGCGAGAGCGTGGGCGAGTCCGACCTCGTGGAGCTCGGCGCCGATGCCACACGAGGATGCGCGCGCTGGTGGCTTCCCGCTCTCGAGTTTTTCCGGGGTGACGCGCCGAAGAACGTTTTCTGCTGCTTGAGGCCGCTCGGGAGGTCGTGGAAGGCCGACGGGGATAGCAGCGCGCTGTCGTGCGGCTGCGGCAGGTTCAGAGGCTGGTGCAGCAGGCTGTCGTCGAAGGTCTTGAGTTGCAGCTGCGAGGACGATGCCATCTCGCTCTGGTGAGTGGGCAGCGCCTGCACAGTCGCGGCAAAGTCCAGGTCGGCAATGGAGGTGGGGTACACGCCCATGAAGAGCTCATTGTCGGACGAGTCGATGGCCTCTCCGTCCAGGAACGGGTACAACTCGTCGTCCAGCGTGTGCGTCGTCGTCGCTGTTGCTGCTGCTGCTGCTGGCGCCGTCGGGTGGAAGACGTGCGCGAGTGGCGTCTCCATGGTTTAACAGCAGCGACAAGGATCGATGTGAGCCGTGGATGGTCTCTTGAGGACTGATGCCCAGTGTCACGACCGCAAGCCGCGGCTATTTGCGACCCAATTCGCGGTAGTTTGGGTGTGTCGGACGACGCCATTTTGGGCGGATTATGAACCAAAGACTACAGTTAACAAGCTATTGAAAGGTGTAAAACGCTCGTTAAATCGAATCCAAGTTGAATGACGCTCAAATTTATCACAAAATATTTGTCACGTTAGGATTAAACTTCTCTTATACCCAGTACCACTAAATCGCAAATCAGACCCAAAGTAATATATTCGAACGGCTTCTCACGGTAGATGTGTGGAAGTGGGAAGAAGGTCATTCGACGCCCAGTTCACAATGGCGAGCGCAACAAGCACGCAGCAATGACACACCGTGACTAAAGACTGCTGTGCTAAAGCGCTATTTTTCGGCGCAGCGAAGCCTGTCGAGCCAGTCGAGCGTGCGGAGCAATCGTCGCTCGGTGCGCGTAATCGACTCTGGCCAATCAAAGTCTCCAGACTGATGAAAGAGCCCGTCAGCTTATCGGGGCAGCGACGAGCCACATTCGTGACAAGTTGAAGTTGTTAGTATCCGGAGCTCGAATGCTGAGTTAAACCACGAAGGCGCTGGCGTCCAAGACGGTAATGCCCCCGACGGCGCCCGATCAATGACATTGATTCAATGCTCGAGATCATGCATACTGCGTAGGGCACTCTCCATCGCCCAGGTGATTTCCTCCTTTCCTCGCGCTGCTTGGCGCTGGCAAGTTGAACACCAGTACGGGACCACAACGTGGGAGATTCCGACGGTGATTTGTCGGCGTTAAACGGGCCCATGTAATCGAGGAAGGATTTCATCAGCACAGCGGAGACGGGCAGCGGGGGGACAGGTGCATGTATTAATAGCAGTTGCCTTTCGGCAATCGATCAGCGTCACTGAAGCCAGCAGCTTTCTGAACCAAGTTATCCACGCGACAAAAGCTCAGAAAGCCGCATATCGATACCTGTAGGAAGGCTGCCTTGCCAAGGCATGTGCATTACATGCAGCCTGCATTCGAGCCGCAGTCGTAGCAGCAGTTATGCGAGTTGTGCTCTTGTGGATGCCACCCACCGACCAGGAGACCACGAGACTTCAACGTGTTAAAGCAGGCCTCGAGATCACCGGCCACAAATTGGTGGCGGTTCAAACGAGCTTGTCGTGGTCGGGTCGTGGGTGAAAAAGCAATCGGAACGCAAGGTCTACACTACTGTAGCTGGTGTTGTTAAAACAATGTGCCCAGTGTAAGCGACCAAGTCCTGATTGCGGGCTGCAAAGTCTATACTACTTGGTGACCGAAGGCTTGGTTTCTGTATGTAATGTAAACTGGTGGGGCGATCGACTACCAAATGCATCATGAGCTAATTAGTTTTGCATTTGCAACGCGTCTTCACGGGCTAGCTGGCAGCAATATGTACGGGTTGCTCCCTGAAGATATAAGTTCTTTAGTGTCGCCGATACTGTGTCGGACACACGTCCTGGTTGAAGCGGATGGGCCGTCCGCTACTGCAGGCAATTGTTGCACTTGTCTTCGGCAACGGACATGGACGGAAAGTGGCCAACGTGCAAGTAGCACGTTGCACTGCAACAGCTCCGATAGAATTAATATCGCGGCTGAACCATAAAGCAAACGCCGGCCATCCCCATCACACTTACGCGCCCTTGGCCTTCGCCTTGGGCGCACGCAGTGCGAGAACGAGTCTGACGACATGAGCAAGCAGGACGATGGCAGCTGTCGCGGCGTACGTTGCGAAGATGAACGGCTCCTGCGGCAAGTGGCACGCCGTCACTTCTGGCCGGTCCGCTTCGATGTGGCCTACGCTAGGCAGCCGCAGCAGCGCGTAGCTCGGGTCGGGGCGCTGCCCCCACGAGAACGCCGGGATAGTGTACTCCATGGCCGCTGCGCCGGGGTGCTGGTACGCGCACCACGCGTGGGTGTGGCCCGACAGCACCAGGTCTGGCTGCACCTTGTCCAGCAGCTCTGCGGACAGCTCGCGCGAGAGTACGTGGTGGTGGGTCTCGTATTTAAAGCCCGGGTGCTCGTACGTGACGTGGCCCGACTCGCCAAGTCGCTTTTCCCCGCACTGGAGGTCATCCACTCGGAAGAGCGGCAGATGTGTGAGTAAGATAACACTGCCAGTCGTGCGCGTTCGAAGGACGTCAAAGTTGACGTTTTCTAGGAAGCTTCTCGCCTTCGTCTTCACCGCCTTGTTCGCCACATCCGAGTCCAGCGCCATCGTGTTGAGACTCACAAACGTGTGGCCTCCAATCTCGTCAATGCGGTTCGCCGCTCCGAACGTGACTTCGTAGCGCTTCAAGTCCTCGACCCTCATGTCCCGTCCGAACGACGTGTCATGGTTGCCCACCTATCAACGCCCCACACACACCAAAGCTCGGTCAACACTCTATTATACTAATGCCCCTCGACCGCTTCCACTATCGCACCAAGTACAGCGTCTTCAGTGGCAGGAAGCTGGAAAAGGCTCGAAAGAAGCGTGAGGCGTACTCATCCCAATCCGAGTCCGGAGTCCAGCGACTGCCCTCGTCGAACTGATCGCCCAGGACGAGCACCACCTCAGGCCTGTGCACGTCCACCGCCGCCCTAGCGGACGCGCGCACCTGCCAGTCCACCCACAGGCGCTCGACCCACGAGCGCCGCCTCTTGCCCAGCAAATGCACGTCCGTCACAATCAGCACCGTGAGCGCATCCGCCGAGTCTTGCGCTCTCTGCTGGAACTGCATCTGGCAACGCCATGCCTGCAGGTAGAAGACGCCGGCCTGACACAGCAGCACCGCCGCTGCGACCAGCAGCAGCTCCCATCGACGCGCCATTTTTAGCAATTAAACTTGTGCCTTTACCACAATTTGAATTCAGTTTGCCACAATTAAAATATGATAACAATTCAAATTATTAATTAAATATATGTGGCAAACGTAATTTAAAATTGTGAAGTTGAAGCGTCATTTTGCCAAGAAATGGCGGCCCTCGAAGCGACTTGTGCAGTGGAAGAGCTGCTGCTGCAGCAGCGCTCTCTCGTTGACCACACGCTGTATCCATTGCTGGAGAATGCAGCGGTGTGTGATGGCCGTATTTAAGGCCGTGTTGAGTACTTGGTTGGCTTTATTCTTGAGACTTATGCTCTTGTTGCTACTGTGTGTGCTTTGTGACAGCTCGGAGATTTGTTAATCCATTTCCAGTCGACGGTGTTGGATCTACAGCGCCAGGAGCCGTCGTTCTGGCAGTTGCAAGTGGTGGAGTTCATCCGGAACGTGCTCAAGTCGCGGGTAGGCGGCTGCGTGCAGGAGGCGGTGAGTGCCGCCGCAGTTTTAGGAGAGCAGCAGGATCCTGCACGCGTTGTGGCACGTGTCAAGTCTCAAGTGCAGAGAAGCTTCGAGCTGGAGGAGACGCTGCAGCAATTGCAGAGTGATGTGGAGCAGGAAGTGACCAGGCTGACGGAGATGCTGAATGGAGAAGGCAAGGAGGACCAGCGGAGGTCCGAGGACACGGACGAGCACTTCCTGACGCAGTTCTGGGAGAAACTGCAGCAGGTGGTTGAGAGGAGAGAGAGGCACTCGAAATCTGACGAAGAACGAGAGGCGGAAGGAGTGGAGGGGGTATCTGACAGCTGCTCGTTCGAGAGACTCACTTTCGACGACGATTCCAACGACTTATCCAGGTCGGCGATGAGGTGGGTAACACGCAGAGATAAACGAGGCTTGAATTTAAGGGCTGCGTGCATAACTGATCGATTGTACTGTTGGATGGAAAGCTTCCCTTGCATGGAGGATTTTCCGACGACGGTTAGGCGGATGCAGAGTACTGATATGGTGGAGCGCGCGACTGGCCTGGACGAGTTGATGCAGGTAGGACTTCGATCTCTTTGGCTTTGAAGCGGTAGAGTGTTATTGATACACCGCGGTCTGTTTAGATGCCTATTGTCGAGATCATCCATTCCGGACCAATATTTCCTGCTGCGTGCTCAGCGGTTGTTGGATTATTCCTCGACACAGATATTCGTGGGGAAAGATGTGATTCTGCCGAACGGGCCAAAAGGGTTATCAACGACTTGGTGAATCAAGTTGAAGATGCGGCCCAATTTCTCGAGGTGTATTGGGCGGTTCTCGACTTTATGGGGTCGCACTTGGAGACTGAAGAGCTTTTCTTGTACCGCCAAGACGTCTGCACTAGCACCGATGCACGCTCTGTTGCTGTTTTGGACTGTTTTCGTGTGTTGCACTCACTAGTTTGCCGGGTCATTCGGCACTGGGTGTATTTTTCAACTGAAGCACTCGCTCAACTCTTGCATTCGACGTTTTGGCTCCTAACCATGTACTCGAAGGCAGAAGCTGGAGTTGAAGCAAAGCGGATCAATCCTCTCATGATGGTGTCCCTAATCGATGAGCATCCAATGCAATGGTTTAAGCTGTGGCTGCTCAATTGTCCAACCCCACGACAACTTTTTGTGGCAATTGACGAATCTGGCTTCATCGCGGATCTACTCCAGACTTTGTCTCGAGTGTGGCCTTTGACCCCAATAAAGTCATCGAACACATCGACTGATGCCGTCGAAAAACGTACCGTTCAATGTGTAAGTCGACGCGCGTTTGTTGAATATTGTAGCTCAAGTTAATCTGACCCTTTTCGATTTGTGATCAGGCATTGATTATCTTGTCATACGCTTGCGAGTACCAAGCAGGCCGAGAGCTGGTGAGTCGGTGGCAACGAATACCTGCGCATGCGTATATCAAGCAACGTCGTACAACTTGGGACATGATTTCTCTGGAAACTATTGCTGCTGAAAATGATGCACTGTATCGCACAGTGCGGCCTACGGTATCTGAAGAGGTGAGGACCGCAGCGGGACTTCAGTTTGCGATAATCATATGAAGAAATTGTAACCCGCACACTTTCTTGTCATTAGGATCCACGGGATGAGTTGGGAGCTGCTTACGAGCACCTCGGAGCTGGTGCTATTGATGCGCTCGTCCTTTCAATCGTATCGGTACGCTGAAGTTAATCGAATGTGTGCTAGTCGTAATTCGTACTTTCTAACACGCGAGTGGGCTTTGTTTCGTAGATGATTGCCTCCACACCTAAGCAGCTACAAGATGGCAATGGTGTGTCGTACAATGATCAATGGACAAAGTGTATCTCTGATAGTGTCGCAAGTTACTTGCTTACTGCACGCCTCGATACTATACTTGCAGAACTCGTAAAGGTATGATACCACTAAGCTCCCCCTGATTTGATGCGCAGCAGCGACTAATTTGTATGACACACGCATCTTCTTGTACGTGTAGGTCGTCGATATTTGTTGGGCACATTGTTCGTCTAAAATTTATCCCACGGCAGAAAATGAAGAAACAAACCCTTGGTTTCCATTCAGGCAACCAAAGAGTGTCACCGAAGTATGCAGATTGGTGATTGACAGCATCTCGAAAAGAACTCGATGTGGCATTCTCAACAGTGAAGAAGTTCAAATTACTGGGCAGCTAATTCTACAAGTGATGATATCAAGCAAAGTCATAACCGGAATGCCCAATTTCGACACGACGAGGCTCATCTTCAAGTTGTGTAAGCGCTTCATACAATCATGGACCAATGAAGCGATGTCTCGAAGTGAGCAAAAGCCCAATGGGATTTATCAGAGCAAACTTCTTGAGTTGATCACGGATATAACGACACTCCCAAAGACATTCAAGGTGGCAAACGAAAGTGGAGTCATTGAAGAACTCTGGAAAGCATGTAGTTTGCTATCAACACGCGATGATGAACCTAAGTTGTTTGATCTTAGTGGCCACATCGTCGCTTCGCTGTGTCACTCAGCGGCGGGAGTACGCTACATTCACGATTCACCGATTGTAAACGCCTACTTGCATGGAGTATACAAGTCGCATGCGTTCGAAACCCTCATTTTTCGTAAATTGCTGGGCTGTTTATCGCTTCCGATACCTGCGAAGGCATTTTTCAGCCTCGACGGCGTCCAAGCAACTGTATCACGAGTTGTAACCAACCTTCAAGAGAATGCCGATTTCACAGTGGCTCTAAACAGCCCAGATGACGAATGTCCTTCGCAACTAAGCGATTTAATGGGACCCTTCCAGTTGTTGCGATGCTGTTTAAGCACGCAATTCGCAGCGTCGTCACTGCTTTCGATTGAACACAGCCCGTTGGTTCAATTCATTGTAGAGACGCTTGCCACTCACAAAGAAGGAGCCTGTATGCGCTCATGTCAAGCCGAAGATATCTGTTGTGTGGCATTTCAGTTGGTCCTTTCTCTAGTGTCGAGTGTACCAACGATGCTCGAGTGCAGCGGTCTGCTTTCAGAGCTCGAGTTGTTGAACCTCAATGCCATGAGAACACTCCAGCGTGACTTACTGTGTAACGACAGCGAACCTCTGGGATCGTGTTCATATCTTGAGAAGCAGCTTTGTTACGCATTTGAATTTGTTGGTGGTTCTTGTGAAAAACTGCCTCAGTACGAGTTATTCGCCTTCGAAGACACCTCCTGGCAGCACAATAGCATTCACAAGAATTCAACTGGGGCGGAAACGCTAGACGTCAGAGGTATATCTGATTTTGCCTTCACGCTACAGAACAAAATACTTCAAACTATCAAAGACGGTGTCGAGTCGGATTCGTTGGCGCCTATGGATTTCGTGCTGATCTCGCAAGTCTCATGGGAGCTCATCACTGATCTGGAGACAGAACCCGTTGTAAAGACCACTTCCGTTGCCTCCAAGTCAGTGGCGGCATTCACTGAGATCTTCGCCAAACTCATGTACAACCTCGTTATGAGCAAGCGCAGTCGTTTAGAGCCACCGGTCAACTCTATGGTAGATGAACAACCGGTAGATACGAACACTACTACCAGCTCATCACAAAACGACGACGCATTTTACCCGACAGACTCGGAGCGAAAGTTGATGAACCGATTGTACAAGAACTATGCGCACGGGCTGTCCCTTGCTGCGTCTCCTACACTGCTCCACTGTATCGTCAAAACGTTTGGCAAGGTTGCGATAGACTGCTTCCCAGTCACGGTTTTGATGGCATTATACCCGACTTACGAGGAAGCCGATATCCTGCGTTTCTTGGCGCACTGTATTACGAACCCATCGGCTGGCTTTCTCTGGCCAAGAAGCGTTGTTAAGAATTGTGATGGGATAGGTGGGGATATGGTGCCATCACCAGCGACGGCAATTGCAGAAGGAGTGGAGATCATAATGGAACGGGAGTTTCCTCAGGTGTGTTTGCGTCAACCGTACATACGGGATGAAATGTTTAGTAGTATCTACTAATTATCGTATGTGTTCCTGACACTGACTACAGGTTTTGCAGGTCATCGATCAGTGTCAATGCTCTCTGTCGAGTCTCGTGCTGCGTTGGCACAGCCAAAACTTCTTCAACTATTTCGATTGGGAAAATGTAGTCATTTACTCTTATCTCAGCATCCTTTATGGAGCTGAGTTTCAGGTAAGGTGGAAATGAAATGTTGGAGTAGCTGTAAGCTGCGTGGACACTGACATAGTGCGAATTGTAACCTTTTTGCTTGCAGGTTTACATCATTGTCGCGATTTTGAAGCATTTGGAGCCGACAATGCGAGAACTGACGGCAAAACACAGCTCCCAAAGCCTCGCACCTTTCCTCACGCTCATCCGTGAGCCCATTCGGAACTTTCGCTTCAGCTCATGGCGATCACTAGTGCTCCGTCTTCGAAGCGAGTACCACAAGGAGGTGACAATGTCACTGACACCCGCCGCGGTACATGGTTCGTAAACTTCCCATGCAGATGACGAACCACTGCTTTGTATTTTATGTGCATACTGCACTGTGACACAATGCAGTCACTTTCCTTTTGTGCGAGTAAGAGTTATATCTACCTTCTTCAGTTGCCGTTGACCCTGGATCGCAGGAGCTAAACGCTCACATGGCTGAACGATGCGAGTCTTCGCCACAGGTGGAGATTCGATACGACGTGGTGTCCATTTCAGCGGATATCACTGAAAGATACGCCTAACACGAAAACAGAGCTACCGACGATTTCAAATGTGGTCAAGATGAGTGTCGCCGAGTTGACGGCCAAGACGCGAATAGTCAAGAAGCAGCTTCTGCACAAAGTGAGTGGCGTGGTGAAGTCAGGAACCATGACACTGGTGCCCGGGCAACCTGGATCTGGCAAGTCTTCACTACTGAAGCTTCTCAGCGGCCGACTTGCAAAAGACAAGAACGTGAAGGTGAAAGGCCAAGTGTCGTACAATGGTGCGCCGCAGGAGGAACTCCTTACCCGTCTCCCACAGTTTGTGTCGTATGTGAGCCAGTACGATAACCATTTGCCGACTCTGACGGTGAAGGAAACTCTTGAATTCGCGAACGCGTGTAATGGTGGCGAAGAGAACACGGCGGCACTCGAGATAATTCAGCAGCTAGGCTTGGAAAACTGCCAGGACACCATCGTTGGTGATGCTATGCTACGTGGTGTGTCTGGTGGAGAACGCAAGCGAGTGACGCTGGGAAAGATGGCCTTTGGCAAGAACTACGTGGAGACATTGGACGAGATTAGCACAGGGCTGGACAGTGCTGCAACGTTCGACATCATTTCCACTCAACGAAGCCTGATTGAAGCGTTCCACAAGACCATGGTCATTTCGCTGTTGCAGCCGCCGCCGGAAGTGTTTGCACTGTTCGATGATGTGATTCTACTGAACGAAGGCTACTTGATGTACCACGGCTCTCGAAGCCAGGTACAAGACTACTTCGAGAGCTTGGGCTTCAAATGTCCTCCGCAGCGCGATGTGGCAGACTTCTTGTTGGACCTTGGCACTGACAAGCAGTATCAATACGAAATTGGTATTGCGCCAAGAACTACTCAAGACTATGCCGAGTTATTTGAGAAGTCTGACATCCACCAACAAACGCTTGAAGATTTGCATACATCGATGGACTCAACGCTGATCTACGACCGAGAACAGCACATTGCACATGAGCAGCTTCCTGAGTTCCAAAGAAACGTTTTGGCGGAAACCAATACGCTTCTGGCTCGTGAAACCAAGCTCTTACTGCGAAATATGGCTGCTATCAAGACTCGTCTTGTCATGGCAGTGGGGTTGGGATTGATGAATGGCAGCACGTTCTACCAGTTTGATGCTGTTAACTCTCAAGTGGTAATGGGTATCGCCTTTTCTGCGATAAACACGCTATCCCTCGCTCAAGGCACGTTGATTCCGCAATTCCTCTCTATGCGTGATGTACTCTACAAGCAACGCCGAGCCAACTTCTTTCGAGTGTCGTCGTATACCATCGCAAGTTCTGTCAGCCAAATTCCTCTGGTCTTCGTGGAATCGATGCTGTTTGGTACGTTAACGTACTGAATGTGTGGCTTCGTTCCCACCGCAGGGCTCTACCTCCTGTTCGAGCTAGTAGTTTTCTCACAAATATCTCCTTCACGTCCCTGTTCTTCTTCGTCGCGGCGGCATCTCCGAACATGAATGTCGCGAACCCTGTAGCGATGCTGATCACGCTATTTTACGTGCTGTTTTCGGGTTTCGTAATGACCAAGGATATCATTCCAGATTATTTGGTTTGGATATATTGGCTGAGTCCTATGGCTTGGGGAGTTCGTGCTCTTGCTGTGATCCAGTACAGCGATTCGCGCTTTCTCACATGTGTCTACGACGATGTCGACTATTGCGCACGTTATGGGATGCAAGCTGGAGAGTACCTGTTGAGTGTGTACGGCGTACCATCAGCTGAGTCGTGGATTTGGTACGGATTGGCGTATTTGGTTGCGTCTTACGTTTTCTACCTGGTGCTCGCCTCACTGATACTGGAACATTGGCGTTACGAAAATCCACAAAAGGTGGTTCTAGACCAAAGTGATCACATGGCTGACGAGGTCACTGCTGGATACAGCATCGTGAGCACACCGAAAGCGGCAGCAGCCAGCCAAGAAGAGCGCGATGATGCAGTGATTCCAATCGTTCGAGTGGTGGAGGAAGGTGTTGTGCCTGTGACGATAGCTTTCCGAGATTTATGGTATGCTGTGCCGGATCCGAAGAACCCAAAACAAAATATCGACTTGCTGAAGGGAATAGATGGGTTTGCTTTGCCTGGGACGATTACGGCATTAATGGGGTCGACGGGTGCTGGCAAGACGACACTTATGGATGTAATTGTTGGCCGCAAGACTGGAGGCAACACTCGAGGTCAAATCCTGTTAAATGGCCATCCGGCCACAAAGTTGGCAATTCGACGGGCGACAGGCTACTGTGAGCAGGCAGATATCCACTCGGACGCGTCAACGTTTCGCGAAGCATTGACGTTTAGCGCGTTTTTGCGGCAAGGTTTTGATGTCCCTGACAACAAAAAGCATGATTCAGTGAATGAGTGCTTGGAATTACTGGGGCTGAGCTCAATCGCGGATCAGATCATTCGTGGCAGTTCAACAGAACAAATGAAGCGCTTAACGATTGGTGTTGAGTTAGCCGCGCAGCCCAGCGTGTTGTTCCTAGATGAACCTACCAGCGGATTAGATGCTCGATCCGCAAAGTTGATCATGGATGGCGTGCGGAAAGTGGCAGACACGGGGCGAACAATCGTCTGTACTATTCACCAGCCATCAGCAGTGGTCTTCAGGGTATTTGACAATTTGCTGCTCCTGAAGCGTGGTGGTCAAATGATGTATTTTGGTGAGCTGGGCCCGAAAGCTTCGAAGCTGATCAGCTACTTTGAGGGAATTGACACAGTGGATAAACTGAAAGAAGACTATAATCCTGCGACGTGGATGCTCGAGGTGATCGGCGCCGGTGTCCAAAATGGAAGTGCAGACAAGACAGATTTGTGGCTTTGTTCAAGACTAGCGAGCAATATCGCCAGCTTCAAGCAAACTTGGACTGTGACGGGATAACAAGGCCATCGCCATCCTTGCCTGCTGTGGAATTTGGTCGCAAACGTGCTGCAACCAATGCGACGCAGGCGAAGTTTCTAGTCAAGCGATTCTTTCATTTGTACTGGAGGACGGCAACCTACAATTTGACGCGGTTCATCATATCGATCGTGTTGGGCACGGTGTTTGGCATCGCGTATGTTCGCGCGGAGTACAGCTCGTACCAAGGCATCAATTCGGGCTTGGGCATGGTGTACATGACGACGACATACATCACGTTCATTACGTTTAACGGAGTTTTGCCAATTACCAGCCAAGAACGCGCGTCGTTCTACCGCGAGCGTGCGGCAGAAACGTACAACGCATTTTGGTATTTTGCTGGGGCTACACTGGTGGAAATCCCGTACTGTTTCGTGTCAACTCTGCTTTTCATGGTCATTTTCTTCCCGACGGTGGGTTTCACGGGCGTAGGGAATTTCTTCGCTTATTGGGTCAACTTGACTGTGCTCATGATCATGCAGAGCTACTCCGGACAATTCTTGTCGTACGCCTTGCCAAGTGTAGATGTGGCTTCCATCTTCACCGTATTAATCCAAGCGATTTGCGTGCAGTTCGTGGGCTTTACTCCGCCGGTTGCATCCATTCCTCACGGCTACAAGTGGCTGTACCACTTGGTCCCCCACACTCACACGTTCGCGAGTCTGACTGCAATTGTGTTTGGCGCGTGCTCAACTGACGGGAGCGAGGTTGGCTGCCAACAAATGACAGGTACTCCACCCACTCTGGCCGACGGGATCACAGTGAAGAGGTATTTGGAGACCGTTTTCGCGGTCAACCACAACGACATCTGGATGCACTTCGGCATTGTTGTCGCGTGGGTCGTCTTCTTCCGTATCCTGGCGATTCTAGCGTTGAAGTACATCAATCATCAGAAACGATAAACAGGACATGGCAGGACAGCTTCAGACTGACAGCGTTACTTGTAAAGCGAATGGAAGCTAGATACCTTCTGCATCAAACATCTTCCGACTGATGTTTGATTTCGATGCCAACTTTTCAGATGTAGCGGCCAGCTTGAAGGCTTCCAGCACTTCGTCGAGGCTGAAGCCAAATGTCTTCTGCACGTAAGACTGATGTTCTTGTTGCTCACAAAGCGCACCGACTCGCGAAGAAGCTGCTGGCTGCCAACAGCAATTCCACGAATGATGCGCTCGTTAGCGAGGACAAGACTCGCGATATCCGGCAAATCATCTTGCTTGGCAGGAGACAAGAAACCAATCACGGCGATGATCCCACCACGCGCACAAGCTTCAATGATCTGCTTGATAGTCCCAGAACCTCCATTCTCCAGATGTACTGGCGCTATGCCATCGAGATCCCCACTGAGCGAGTGAAGCCAATCCGTCTGGAGGCCGTAGAGATTGCTCAAGTCGAAGTTGACAATGACTCGGTCGCCAACCTTCGGCGCCAGATCCAAGCCCACTACATGTACGATACCTGCTCCATCCGAACACGGAACGAGATTGTCCTTCACCGGAAATGGATACTAAGTATGTGTCTTCATTCGGGCCGACGGTACGTCTTGGAACTGGATTGGTCAGGTTTGTTACTTGATCAGGAAAATGAAAAGTGAGCAAGTTGAAGTTCATGCAAGTGCATGCTTGCGCAAGGCTCCAGTTAATATGAATACTCATCATCTGGCAAAGTTTGCGTCAGTTTTCCACTGACGTAACCAAGGCCTTGTCCATGATACCAGCAAACCAACCCTCATGGACTGCGGGTCTCTCTCAAGCATCCAGCAGAAGACGCCTATAAATTGTATCCCATTTGTCGGAGCTACATGTACCGAAAAATGTTACTCCTCGTGAGATGTTCGAGTCGGTGAAACAAGATCACTCCCGTGTGGTTAAAACAGCAGACATTCGAGTGATGGCCGCGACGGTGGTCAACCCGGGTTACGTCAGTAGTAATATTCAGCACATTACACCGGCATTTTTTTCTTAGCTTTATTTATCAAGGAGAATAGGGCTAACCGTTTCTAACGCCCAGCTGTTGGTTTCATCGACGCGACCGCTGGCTAGACGTGAGCGCGAGGAGGCGTCCGTTGCAGCACATGCAACCGCACACCCGCTCAAGAGTGTAAGAGCACATTATTGAGAAGTTGAGTTGATCCTAATAGATAAACTACTAAGTATATAAATAAGTTTCAGAAGCGACGATGTGCAAATACGTTATGAAGAATGGTCAGGTGTGTCGCCAATCAAAATCTAAAGATCGATGCTGGGCACACCCGTTAAGTAAATTTCCTGAAGCAGTATCAGATGTGGCTAAAGCAGAGGGAATGATGCTTAAAAATTTTAAATCTCAGCTCCACGAAGATGTTGCATGTCCTTGTGGTAAAAATATGAAGCGTTGGAACTATGCTCATCATTGCACCTTTCCGAAACACAAAGCGTGGGTGTCTTCAATGCCTAAATCCGAGAACGGTCATTTATGGGCAGCTAGATCGCTTGAAGAAATCAAACGAGCTTGGAATGGGGTTAACTAAACTTCTTATTTTTTATCTCTTGAAACAAAAACAAAAAAATTCTTAACCAATTAATTCTAAATCAGCTCATCAATAGCAGCACATAGCTTCGGTGCCTTTTCAGTTGCAAACTTAGAAGCGCGCAACCACTCTAAATATTGCTTATCAATAGCAAATACTTGCTTTACCGATTCCCCTTGTACTTACCAAAATTTAGTAGGTACGACCCGTCATCGGGTCCATTCGCGAACTTAGTCGCGAGAAATGTAGCAATATCGGAATCGGGGCCGCCAATTAACATTTCCTGGGAACGGAGCCAGCGACAGTAGCTGGGATCCTTATCAAAAACCTCCTGGATGGTGGAGTCTTTGTGCTTGCCGAACAAAAATTGTGTGGCCATGGTACCTATATACCAACACATACTAAAAATTATATTTTNATTTCGTTTGTGAAGTGGTGGAAATCATAGTCATGACTGATGTCAAATACCTGCTACGAGCCAATACGAACGTTAAAGTTGCGAATTGAGGAACCAGGCTACACCGTCCAAGGAGCAGTATCAAAAGGGCTTTGGAATTCTTGCACAGTAGCACTTGCGAAAGTACTCGTCTGCTCAGCAGACGGTAATACGATGATATACTTAGCGTTCTTCACACTGGCAGACAGCTGGAGATCNTTGGTAATACGATGATATACTTAGCGTTCTTCACACTGGCAGACAGCTGGAGATCGAAGGAGGTGTTAAATTGGGTTGTCTGCTTACCGATACCGGCGCGCTGGTCAAAGCGTTGGGCATAGACATCGTTGTATCGTACCTTCTTCACAGGCTTACTAATAATAGCCTGAGGATTCTCTAGATGAACAAAAGGTACATAGAGTCGAGTAGTTGTGAAAGGCATATATGTACCATC
>LGSN01000458.1:0-28296 GCA_001314375.1 Phytophthora podocarpi | reverse complement strand
GCTGCTCCTGTAGCAATACTCAAGATAGATTAACGCGATCCTATCTTGAACAGATAAATGCTTATTAAGCGAATACTTCCACTAAGTATGTGCTGGTGCGCTTAATAAATACTACTAAGTAGTATCGTAGTATTTATTTACCAGTAAAAGGAGATAGTGCTACTCGACGTAGAGGTTCAATTAGTTATAGCTGGGGCTATCGATTAAGAGTGTCACGGTATTCGACTCTTCCTGTATCCTATTCAGCCTCACCTATCTTACTGCTAAACACGGTACTGACAGGAGCGACCGACTTCATTGTTGGAAACGCCACAATTGCTACAAATCCAGTTAGTGTACTGATATCCAGAGCTTCCCGGGCAACGCACGGCATTAGTTTGTGGACAAGCTTTGTTTTGTACATGTATCTCTTGGGGTCACGGATTTTGATGGGCGTAAGTCCTGTGGTCGTGGTGAGACCGTGGTTGATTCAATATCGTCGAGATAATATTCATGATCGGACATCTTCAATATTTCTCCAAATAGGAGAAACATCGGTTGGACTCCAACCGCAGAGGAGGAGTATCCATTGTTGGTGCAGCGGAGCTCTCACGCACACATCGATAACTCGTGCGTACATGTACCGATAAAGGCAACAATCTGAAGCAAGTGTACCTATTCGTACAACAAAATTGATCTTCAAGTTCAACAGACAGATTAAGATTTGCACAGTTTGTCGCAAACATCTCATGGGGATCACAGTGATCCTGATCGTCTACTTGGCCGTAATTTGTGTAAATTCTCAGGCTTGGACTACCCGGGAAAAAACACCGGTGCAATGACGACGAGCGATGACTTTCATGTAAATGCCATCCAACTTGGATTCCAAGTGGCTGGATTTCCATCCACCCGCTTTGCATCGCGGCACCACCAGCTCAGCTGCACCAGCATGGGAAAGCCACACCGAGCTGCGAACCTATTTCCACCAGCGGCTGTCGCAGCAAATGCAAAACACAGTTGAGCAGAGAAGCGTCTCGGGGGTTCGACACACGCGCAGACAAGCCCAGGCTCGTCCGTGTGCGGCTCTCAATAACTTACGGTAGTTTACGCTTCCGCGACGTGATCTGTGCACCGTAGCGATCCTCATTCTCGAAAACTACCGCTAACCAGCAAGTCCATAGCCACACGAGCTACATCACCACCACCTACCTCCTCTTGCTTTACCTAGAGCTGCCAACGCCATGAACCTCCAAGCTCTTCTCCTCGTCGCGGCTTCCATGACCGCTCGCGCTACCGCCGAGTTCACCGTCACGTCCGGAACCACCGAAGCCACTACCTCCAGCACGGAGCACGTGAGCTTCGTCAAGCAGTGGACACTGAACGCTGTTGCCACCGACGTCATCGACTCCATCGACCTGGACCTCGCCGGCCGCGTGTACGTGAGCTATGTGAGCGGGCTGCCGAGCGGCGTGCTCGGTTACGTGAACGTGTCGGGTGACTCCCAGACCGTCGTTGACGCCGTCACCGTGAGCAACGACGATGCTAATGACACCGATGACAATGACGACACCAACGACGGAGAGCTGAACGTGCGCATCGGCAACAGCACCTCCACCACGCTCAGCGGCTACCTGCTGACCGAGGTTATCTTGGCTTCGACCGGTGTCGTGACGGACGTGAAGAGCCAGCGGTCGGCTCAGGTGGTCGTCGAGGACGGCGTCCTGGTGACGAGCAGCACCACCGCAGAGCTGCAGGTGGAGGCGAGCGGATCGAGTGCTGTGTACGTGTCGGCAGCCAGCACCGCCGTGAGCGTACGTCAGCTGCAGCTGGACGCAACGGGTACCGCGACCCTCCAGTTCAACGTCGAGAGCGTGTCGGTCACAGGGGAGGCCCAGTTCGAGTCGCAAGGCTCAGCCGGCATCTCGCTGCTGGCGTCGTCGCTCGAGGCGGCAACGCTCGAACTGGACGCGCAGAACACCGGCACCATCTGCATCAGCGCGCAGCAGGTCACGGCCACCAACTACGAAGGTCAAGACGCCAGCCGCATCTCCATGCCCAACGCGGCCAGCAAGTACGACTCCACAGGTTCGCTCGCGTGTGGCGAATCGAGCGTGCCAGCTCGCGAGCCGGCATGCGTGTCGAGCGCTTGCGCTGCGTCGTCCACTTCCGGCACGACAGTGGGCACGGCCGGCAGTGGCACGACGACCACCACTACGGTGACGACGGCACCTGCGACGGCCAACGACGACGACAATGCCAGCGACGACACGAGCGCGTCTTCGACTCCGCAGCTTGCTGTGCTTGTGGCTGCTGCTATTGGTGTGACCATGGCTAGTCTTCTGTAGACGGTGAACGGTATGACCTGGTGCTTTATTTTCTCTTTCTATTGTGCTGCGAAGCTAAATCTCAATATTCAGAGTTGCTCGTCAGTGCATTTGATTTAGCAAACCGTAAACGGGAAAATGATGACCCACAAATCTATGGCATGCGGTTTACGTGCAACTCGGACTGCTTCAGATACCCGTTTGGACGTCGCGTTTCGAAACGAATCTGTACTGGTAAGTACTTACCTGTTGATTCATGGCTCTTCTTCAGGATCGACCAGCGGATCGCAGAAAAATCCATGGAAGTTCGGTGTTCGCTTCAATTGTTCGACTCGAGCACCCACATAAGGTGTCCTTTGACAGCGATTAACGCTAGTCAAGGGCCCAGTTTTCTCTAGAGCGCATTGAGTCATGGTACGGTGAGCATGGATTACACCTGGAGACTTCCGCCGTGAAAGTCAAGGTTACTGGTTTAGCTAGGCGCTCGAGAGACATCAATGCATGTACTGATACATGTACAACGAAGCTGTGTTAGCCAAACTGTCAGTTTAACTGAGTCATCGCTCTCGAAATCATCCGTGTCCAGTCAGTTTCCAAGTTGAAGCAGAAGGATCGGCGCCGAGTACTGTGTTGTGTGGTAGTTGTGGAGTGAACCCAAACTGCGCGGGAGTAAACGGTCTTAGTTACGTGTGATACCCGCTTACGACTGGATGTAGCGAAGCAGCCACTGTGGACCACAGTGTGGTTGATTCATGCACTGTCCTCGCGTCGCTCTGCTTAGCGTTTGATGCTGCGCGGTGCGACTGCCGGGAACCAGCTAGCGAAAAAAATGGCTTGAACGGCAGGTTTCTGTTCTCCTGCGCAGAGGATTTCTCTGCGCGAAGTCCCTCGTGGATTTATAAAGCGATACATGTACATCTTCATGTGAGTTCTCGCACAGCGCACTTCACCGCGACGTAGATCACTTCATTCTTCAAAACACCATCTACTGGTCAACCAAATCCGCACCTCCTTCCAGCTTGAACCGACAATGCTTCCCATCGCACGTCTACCGCTCATGTTCCTACTGATCGTGGTCGCCGTCTTATCCAGCACCAGAGCCGACTCGGACTTTTCGGTGTCGTCCACGTCGACGGAGAGTATCGACTCCAGTACGGAGCATGTCAGCTTCGTGAAGCAATGGACGCTCATCACCACCAACACTACGACGATAATGATGATGATGACTCGAACGATGACAGTCCAGACGACGGAGACGACAAGATCGACTCGATCAAGTTGCAACTCCCAGGTCGTGTCTTCGTCAGCTACTCTAGCAGCCTGCCTTCCGATGTACTCGGCTACTGGAACGTGTCGGGAGACTCCCGGAGCGTGGTCGAGACGGTGAAAGTGAACTCCAACGACGACGATGAAGAGCTGGAAGTGAAGTACGACAGCAGCATTTCGAGCTCCACCGGGTACTTGCTGACGGAAATCTTCTTGGCGACGAGCAACCTCGTCACTGATATTGAAATTGAGTCGACAGGGGAAGTGGTCATCGAGGACGGCGTGCTGGTCGTCAGCAACACGAACAAGGGGGTTCAGGTCAAGGCGAAAGACTCGAGCGTCGTGTACGTGTCGAGCTCGGCAATGAGTCTGCAGGATCTGAAACTAGAGCTCTCGGACAGCGCGACACTGCAGGTCACCACGGACAGCATCATCATCCGTGAGGACGGTCAGTTCCAGGCGCACGACAAGTCGAGCATCACAGTTCTCACATCGTCGATTACAGTGGACGACCTGGACCTCGATGCTGAGAGTTCAGACACGATCTGCATCTCCGCTGAAGAAGTTACGGCCAGCAGCTACGACGGTGAGGAGGCTAGCAAGATCTCGCTGCCGAACGCCTCTTCCAAGTACACGTCCACGGGCACGCTCTCTTGCGACGAAACGAGCACACCGTCTCGGGAACCTGGCTGCGTGTCCAGCAGCGCTTGCTCGACAACGACAACGACAACGATAACGGCCACGTCTAGTCCATCGACGAGCACATCGAGTACGACTTCTGCTTCCAACACTTCAACTACAACTAGCGCCCCCAGTGCCACGACTGCGTCATCCTCTTCCGGTGTGAAGACGACCGAGCAAACAAGTGCTGCAGCAGCTTCATTAAACCTGTACGCTGTCGGAATCACTCTCACCATCGGACAGTTGATGGCCATGTAGGCAACGTTTTTAGCTGCTGTGACGATAACTAGCGCCAAAACTGCAACAAGTTCAAAATTCACACTTCAACATCACATTTCAGTGTTCGACAATAGTGTATCTTGTTTTTCTATACCTTACAAAAACACAATTTGATCATCCTTTTGTGGTGTGGTGCACTTCATCCCCCTTTTAGCGGTGCTTGTCATATCCAAACGCCTCCGTCTCCGTCCGCCCACCTGCACGGAGGTCGCCATCTTCGCTCGTCGATTTCTCGCTCTCCTCTTCGTCTCTGATCGTCGTACGTGCTCCTATCATACGCGTTATCGTCTGCTCTTTCCTCTCATATAGTTATGCTCTCAATTCGAGTCATATTCATCCTGCTACACTGGTTTTAACATATACCAACCCTCTCTGTCCCGTTCATAGTGTCCCGATGGCCGCGTGGCCACAGCCGCCACGCTCACCCAATAACAATGGCGGGCGCTTTGATTCGGACACAGCAGGCTTCCAGAGTCTCGGCGCTTTTGACCATGGCGCCTTTGACCATGGCGCCTTCCTTGGCGGCAGTGGACAGCTGAGCGGCGGTCTAGAGCTGGGGGGACTCGGCCTGGGGCTGACGCCGCCCCATCCACCGGCTTCAGGGAACTCCATAGGCCTCAGCTTGGGCCTGAACCTTCAGCAGCAGCAGACGCCGCCACTACCGCTGCCCATGGCGCCGCCGTTGCCGCCGTCTTCTCCTCGTCTCCGGCAGCAGACGGAGGCCGGAGGAGCTCTCTACCATTTGCAGCACCAGCAGCAGCTTCACCAGCAGCAGGAGTTCATGATAGGCCCCGGTTCGAGCTCTGGATTGAGTTCTTTGGCCTCTTTAGGGGGCGTGGAGCTTGGGGGGCAGCACAGGGGGGAGTTTGGACTGGGCTCTTCGTCTTCGAGTCTTCTTGGAGAGAGAAGACTGTCAGGTGCTGAATCTACACGGCCGTCGGTCTCGGACAGACGGGGTGTTGACCTCTCGGAGGCGATGCTGAATCTGGATTTGGGTGGAGGAATGCTGCGCGGCAGTGAACGCGGAGTACCGCGGGGGAGTGGTGAATGGGGGGATACCTCTCCGAGTCTCTCATCGGCGTCGCCTTCGTCGGCTTCGCTACGTGACCAGATGAACGCACAAATGGCTGCGTTATATCAACACCCAAAGCCTCCCAGCAACGATCGTTTGCTGTTTCAGCCCCCACAGCATCAGCGGCAGCCGTTAGCGCAGTCAGGCAATGACTTGTTGAGTATGCTCAACAATGGCAACAGTGGTAACAACTCTGGTTTTAACGGACGAGAGCTGTACCCCCCACCGAGTGTGAACATCCCAGGGGGTAGTATGCAATCGCCAGTGTTAGGTGGGTTTCCAGGTTTCCCTGCTTCCAGTCCGAGCAACAACGCCGGTCACGGTGGTCTCGCACCTACTATGTCACCTTCCCGGGGACCTCACTCTAGAAGTTCGACTCCGTCGCGTACGCGCCGCTCTCCAGCAAAGTCACCCCAGCTCCACCGTGAAAACTCGGCACCAAGCTCACTAGCGGGAGGCCAAGGCAATTCGATCCATGTGTCACCTGAGGTAACGAAGCCCAACGACAACATCAAGGTGCAAGTGTCTCTCTTAGCGGAAGAATGCATTGTTGGACGGGTGCTCCTTGTGGGACTTTTCCGTCTCGGACAGCCTACGAACGACAAGCCAATTTTTGTGAAACAGGTTCTGTTCGAGAACAAGCTTCACCGTAACTACCGTTACCTGAACACACGTATCACATTCCGTGCCCCACGCTCTCCTGGCGAATTTGAGTTCCGCGTGTTTGAAGACAAGACCGGCCACAGTCACCAGCCCAATGGCAAACGTCAAGGTCACTCGAACGACGATCACCATGATGGCCATCATCACGGTAAGGTATCATATTCCAACGTGACAATCGCTCGCAGTAATCGGTTAAAGGTTTGCTTGGAGTACAGCCACTTCATCGACACATTGCGTGCGACACACGACAAGTTCCAGCAAGGTGTGATCGACGGTGATGCCGGTCTTGTGTTGAGTGCGCTTCTTGCGCTCATGCGTCTTGTTGACCAAGTGGAAACTGTATTTCTGCACGGCCATGCTCTGCTGGGTGACCTGCTGGAGGCGTGTCTTCGCTTACTAGAGCGTCATGCTGAAGATATTGCACGGTCTTTCGCGGCCACTGAGACGATACCGCACCCTATGGAGACTTTCCACGGCACACTGCGCAACGTTCTCAACGCTGTTGAGGCCAACAAGTATGTGAGAGAGCTCGTGGCAGATGATCAGCTTGGTGACATTGCTCGCATTCAGCGTGAGCGCTTTTGCCAAGTGAGCGGGCTCTACTTCGCCAACGATGGTGACCGTTGCGCGTTTTGGCTTGAGCACTTTGGTTTTGCGCCGATTGAGATCACACCTTCGGGTTTAGAAAACGACGGTGAGGACAAGATGCTGCACACCGCGCCGTTCGTGACGCGTGCTTTGACACGGTGGGTGGAGCGGGAGGCGGCGGTTCTCATGCCAGACCGCACTGCATTTCGTGCGTCCCGTCAATCAATTTACGACCAACTACACGCTGAGGTTATTTCGAAGCTCTCGTTCCCGTGTGAACTGGATGTGTTTGGATCGTCGGCCAACGAGTTTGGCAACGAGCACAGCGACATGGATATGTGCCTCGTGCTGCCCGAAGTGAACACACCAACAGTGGAGGAGAAGCAACGCATACTACTGGAAGTCGTTGCGCGGCTTGAGTCACGTCCGGACCTGTTCGCCTCCGTAGATACAACGCGTCTTACGGCGCGCATTCCGATTGTTATGTTCGTGTCACGCGCCTCTGGTATTGAGTGTGACTTGTGCGTCGAGAACCGGTTGGCGCAACGCAACACTTCCCTGCTTCGCGCTTACGCCAGCGCTGACCCACGTGTGCGCATGCTGGCGTATGTGATTAAGCGCTTCGTGAAACAGCGGCGCATGAATTGTGCCGCCGAGGGCACGCTCTCATCGTACGGCTATTTGCTCTTACTCATCCACTTTCTTCAGCGCCAAGATCCTCCTGTGTTGCCTGTGCTGCAGGCCCTTCCCCCGAACTGGCCGGATGAGCTTCGCGAGAAACTGCCAAGTGTGCTGTGTCGAGGCCCAAGCGACGAATTGGACCCGTCAGCAAGCAATGGTACCGACGGCCACAGCGGCATCGAGACGTACTTCTACGACCCGTTCGCGTTCCATGAGCCAAATGAGAAGTTGGCTTCACTGCACGAATACTGTGCGTGCAACACGCAGACCGTAGGCGAGTTGCTGCTAGGCTTCCTTCGCTACTATGGGTTGCTGTTCGATGCCACGCGCGATGTTGTAAGCGTTCGTCGTCCAGACGCTGGCACTGTTACCAAGGACGAAAAGCGGCACTCTTCCCAGTGGCGCTTTACGACGCGGCTGAGTATCGAAGATCCGTTTGAGGTGGGCTACGACGTGGCTCACGTGCTCAAGGGCTCACGTGACAAATACATTCGCCAACAGTTCGTGCGTGCGTACGTGCTGCTTATGGATGGCGCTATCCAACATCAGAGCAAAACTGAGGTAGGCCCAAGCGAGGATGGTAGCGCAACTGAGCAAGACGCCGAGGCTGGTGATGTAGCTGTTGAGCACATCATGTCGGTCGTGAACGAGCACGTGCTGGAGGTGCCGTTCCTACAAGCGCCTCCTCACCCGCTGTCGCCTGTACCGATGCCCATGCGGCAGCCGCATGAAGGCTTTTGACATACTTGACCATTTGACCATCAACCAACCATGCAAATAGAAAAAGCCTGAACACCGTGCTTTGCGCTCGCGCAAAAAACTTGTTGCTACTTGATCCTACCTTTGTTTGGGCTTTCGTCTAGTTCAATTTGTCTTGCTTTGCTTTGGATCGCGCCCTCTGCAATACTATGTGCATTTGCGCAACGATGTCACTGCAGGAAAGCATCACTTTCTGCTGCTACTGCTGTCTTTCACACACAGCGTCCACGAGACGAAGAGCGCTTCTTCAGTTCGCATGTACTTCACGTGAACACTGTCAGCCACACTCACAGTGAAAGTTCCTCCTGCTTGGACCACCACTTCGCGGAGATTCCAGCCTAGCAACTACTCCAATTCAATCACGCAAAGATATCATCACCTTGTTAGTCCATCGTCCAAAAAACTCGCACAACTTAGCGCAACCATCGCTTACCTCTGTACAAGACTTCGCATCAAGCTCAAGCTCAACTGTTGTTGACTCAGGTTTTACGCTGCTCTGTCCAACCAGCAGTGCGAATGCGCTCGGGCGGACACCATCTAGCCGCTCCTCGAAGCTCAACGTCGGCCCGGAGGACACACCAACCTTCTTCACAGACGGCGTAGAAGTCAACTTCGACGCCGCCTTGCAGTCAATCTGAAGCACACTTTTCCGCATGTGCGACACAAGTTGCCACTTAACCCGCTGGGCTTCAGGAAGTGAGTGCCGTGCCTCTCGCTCTTGGAGCGCCAGCATTTCTGTCTGTTGCTTTGCTAGCGCCTGATTCGCCTCCACCAGCTTCTGACGTAGTGCTGCAACTTCGTCACTATGGATAGTAGTGGATGGTACAGCCGATGCTGCTGTCGTTGTTGTGGATGCTGCAGCGGACGATGACGGCTCCAGTGACCGAACTTGCTCCTGAAACTTGTCCACGACTGCCTGTAACTGAGAAGTGTAAGTCTCCGTATCCCGCTTTTGAATCCGTTGTGCCACCATAGTCCTGCCCAATTCATGTCGAAGAGCGCGGCACTCAGCGTAGTAGCGCTCCTTCTCCTCAAGACCGACTCTCCAGCCAGCCTGCGAGTCGCAGGGGAACGAGGAAGATGGCGCAAGGACACTGGGCGGTACAGCACCAGAAGTACTAGACCCGGCGGCTGTCGCTCCCATTGTGAGAATGGACGCATCTGTTGGAAAATATGTCGAGTTCATGGGCTCCGATTTCAGCTGCATTTGCAGGTGTTGCGCGTGGTGAAGGCCTGTGGCGTGGTTCGCGAAAGCACTAACTCCTTGGTGATGTGAGCGATGCAGGTCATCCAAGCCAAAGGATGTGCTACCGTTGTGCAAACTGTTTGACGCGCCGCCCAAGCCTCCTGCCGGGCCATTCAGACCATTTCCGAGACCTCCGCCTATCCGCGTTTCCAGCGCCATGGTCTTACTTGATAACACGTTAGCGCTGTTGCTGCTATCGGAACCCTTGATAACGCCGCGACCGGGTCGTTTAATTCCACGGTATGAGGCTGAATTACCAGCATTTTGTCGAACTGTATACAACGTGAAAAGTGCCCATTCGAACGACGTCAGACACTAGTCACCACGAGAAACAATCGATTTGAACGTACAAGGATTGCGGCGAAGCTTGAGTACAACCGAGTTGCGCGATGTAGATTTGAGGCGGCCAATAACCGTCGAAAATTGGAGTCCACGCACGGGCAGCCCAGACACAGCCACGAGAGTGTCGCCCACGCAGATACCGCTATTAGCAGCAGGCGTATCAGGCGCGAGTCCTGTAATCTGGACGTGGTCATCCACGCATGCGAGTGTAAGTCCTAGTCCGCCATTTCGCTTGGTGATCACACACTCGTACAGGTCGCCGGACTGTGGCTCCTTCATGACTTTCTCTCGTGCTGCTGCAGCAGCAGCGGCCGCGGACACATTCAACGGGTTACTGTTATTGTGAAGATGATGTCTGGCCTGCTGCTGCTGAATCTGCTGATGAACCGAAACGGGTGCAGGAGCTGCAGCTTTCACGACGGGCTCCGGCTTAATGTTCTCCGTTTTCTGCTTCTTGTGCGCCACACTAGCTGCCGTCGCCAGCTCTGCTTTTCTTCTCATCGCCGCTGTTGTACCTGCAACTGCAGGCTTCACCACCGGGAGCTCACGTTTCACTGCTGTCGTCACCGTCGTCGTCGTCGCAATGGCCGCCGGCATCGCAATAGCACCTGAACTCGTGACCGTCCCGGCCACCGTCACATCTCCGAGCAACGACAACGACGTCACATCTCCAAAATCTGGCAACAGCGACGTCGGCGGCGACAACGCACGCATCATCAGCCCGGGCGGGGGTGGCAATGGCATGCCAAGGGACGACGTCGTCCCTACACTTAAGCCCTGCGTCACAGCTGCAGCCTGACTCGTCGGGGCTTCTACTGGTGGGATCAAGTCCATTATATTCTGGAAATCAAGTCAAGCACAGCAACAACACAGTTAAGTTATTTTCTATCTAGGAATTTTGTCATCAATTGGCGTCATTTTCTCACATCCGAGAGCTTCTTCTCGTCCGACACGACGGCCGCGATCTGGTCCAGGAAGAAATCTGCCGCTGACTTGCTGCTGGTCGTCGTTGCGGCTGTTTCGGCGCCGCTAGAAGCCGCCGACAGAGCTGCCACTAAACTTTCGTCGAAGGCCAGTGGCGCGAACGCCTGCACGCCGCCGCTGCTGCCACCGCTGGATGGGGATACAGAAGAGACGCTACTCTTTCCGATGACGCTATCCGCCGGCGTCTGCTGCTGCTGCTCGCCCGCCATCGCTGGGTTTAGTGTCGTCGCTATGGTTTGGGTCGAGTTTGGAGGCGTTGCGCAGCTTGTAGAGGTCGCCAAACGACGAGGAAAACACGGGGAGCGCAGCCAAATACGCCGAGAGAGCGTATGCAAGAGATGAGAGGCGATAAATCCCTACAGACGTCGAGAGAGAGCGACGCGCAACAAGTAGGTACACGAGCCGAGCGACCCAACCCAATGGAAAATGCCCGATCCGCGTCTGCCACCAACAATGCCGACTATGCCGGTGGAGAGCTGGGATTGGTCAACAATATATTTTCAGCCAATGAACAACCAGATCGGTATCCACCACTCATAGAGGCACTTTTTAACTTTTTACTATGGGAACCATGAGGAAGGACGAAGGTTTTATTTTCTGAGATGATGATTATGCTTGCACTGCAACATCAACAGATTGTCTGTCGCATAGCAACGTCAATTGGCAGCGCTAATGATGACGATCACACAACTCACGATTGCTGTGTCTTCCAGTCTTACTGGTCCTGCAGCGACCGTGCGATTGCCTTAGCGATCTCGTCCTCTTCATACGCTTCGTCGGTGCTGGCGGCCGAAGCTGCAGCGGCAGGAACTGGAGCAGCGGGCGCTGGAGCTGGAGTCGGAGCTGGTGCTGGTGCTGGTGCTGGTGCTGGTGCTGCTGGAGCAGCGGGAGACGGCGTGCTCGCGAACGGGTTAGAACTGGCAGCGAATGGATTGGCAGCAGCAGCCGACGAAGGCGCTGCTGCTGCTGCGCCGAATGGAGAACTTCCAAAGCCGCCGAGACCACCCAGGCCGCCCATGCCACCTCCTGCCATCATCTGCTGCATGCGCGCCATGGCGTTCGGGTCGCTCATCATTTGGTTCATCTGCTGCATCATCGCCGGGTTCTGCTGCAGAGCCTGCATCGACTGCGCCAGCAACGCCGGGTTCTGCAAGGTCTGTGCGAGCATCGGGTTCTGATGGCTCATTTGCTGCACCATGGGGTTGTTCGCCATGGACTGCAGCATCGCCGGGTTCTGCAACAGAGCCTGCGCCTGCGATGCGAAGTCTCCTCCCAGTCCACCGACTCCTCCCATCCCACCCATTGGTGCCGCAGCACCAAAAGGCGACGCTGCCGCAGGTGGTGCTGCGTCTCCCAGTGCCGTCGCCATGGAATCCACCACCGCCTTGCACGCCACCAAGTTCTCCCACTTCTCCGGCGTCGGCACCAGCACCAAATGACCCTACACAATCACCACATCATAACCACATCAGTTCTCTCTCTCTTCTCAACCAGCTTCTCATCCTTCTCTCACGTCCTGCACTCTGTCCTGGAAGCCCAGCAACTTGACGCTGTCCTGTCCCCGTGTCCTGTCGAAGAGCTTGGCCTTTAACGCCGCGTTGTCCACTCTCAGTTTCCGGTACTTGTCCTCGGTCGGGTGGCCTACAATGTTGGCACAGATCTTCTGCAGCGTCCGCACCGCCGTCGCGTACTCTTCGTGAGGCTCGTGGGTCCTCATCTGCTGCAGGAATGTCCTCAATTGGGCGGGGGGCGCTGTCTCTGCTTCCGCTGCATTAGCCACAGCCGCCACGGCGCCGGGCGTCAGCGTCAAGTGCAGCGCGCAGCCTGCAGCCACGTGGTACTCGGCCAGCAACTTGGCGTCCTGCAGGATCTGGCCCTGGAAGATCAGACGCTGCGCCGAGACCGGGAAGCGCCGCGCGTCCTGCTGCTCGATCAGCTGCTTGAGGGACAGCACCGATGCCGACGCCAAGTCCACGCGCACCTGCAGGCTCTCGGACGTGCCACTCACGACTTTGACAGTCAACTCGTCCGCCATTTTGACCTGCTGATTCCGAACTGAAAACAACAACAGGATTAAGAAGGTACACAAATGGTACGTAAGTTGTACACCACATGTACACAAGTGATCTTGAAACGACGCAAGGCACTTCAAGGTGAAGAGAAGATGCCTGTTGGAGCGAGGAAAACATCCGTGCGGTTTACTCGCAATGGAGGCGGAGTGGATGAGGTTGCGGCTCGACCAGCGCCGGCGGAATTGATCGTGGAGCGGATCCCGGCATTAGTTCGAGAAGGTTGGATGGGGGCTTCGTTGAAGTGGATGGCAGGCAGATGTTAATCAATCCTCTCTCTGGTTGTAGTGGACATGTTGATGCAGACGTTGGTGACGGCACCACTCACGACAGGATCGGATGAAGTCAGTGAAGGCCGAAGGAGGTTGAGAGCCGTGGTCGAATGGAGAGGAGACTGATGTGGTCGTCTATTGCAGGCGCTGGCTGCCAGTGACGAGTTGATACAGCGAGCGGACGAGGTGGACACTTTCTGCCAGAGTTTGAGGCCCGGACCGCTGCAGGAGATCGTCGGTAAGCAGGTCGCGCGACTTCGAGAAGCTGCGCAATATCTTGGGTCGCCGTCTGGTCGGCTGAATGCTGAGTTGGTCAGCATGGGCGTTGAAAAGTATGTCATCTCTTCGCCTATTGATCCTGTTGCTGCTGTGTGAGCTGGAGTTATCAACGCGTTGTTGGATCTGCTGGTTAGACCTCGAACGAGACCAGTTCCCATTCGTGTAACTCCATTCATGGGCTCGGCGCTGGCGAGAGCTGCAGCCAAGGTTGGAGTGAATGCAAAGAAGCACCAGGGGATCAACAGCGAACGAAAAACTGCGGCCAAACCGCTGTACAGATGGGAAAAGCGTCGACTCCTGCGCGGCAGCACCGTCGCGCAGCCAAATGTAGCCGCGTCAAAGGCCAACGCTGGACGGAAGCCAAATCTCGCAGAAGAATGTGCGCATTGCAGCACTTTCAACATCTCTGTCTTTGCTTTCTAGTGACTTCATGATACTATATTGCCTTCCATGTGAAAACAGACCTAGACGAAGTTAACGAGGCTGGGATGGAGCTTCATCCATGCTCAGAGCCTGGTCACTACTCGCGCTCATCGTTTCGTAAGACTTCTGCAGCTACCAGCACCCCTGCCTGCTTTGAGTTCCAGATTATCCTAACCGAAGATGAGTTCAAGGCTCTCAAGGTACACCTTGATCCTATTTGTTGGTTCGTTCACAGCGCTGATCTTCGTGTTCTATTTACCAGTTTCAACGACGGCGGCTAGAAGCTGAGCAGCGACACTTGTCGCGACGGAACAAGCCTCCACCTGCTCCAACGGTACCAATCTTGGAGCGCATGAAACTCTCCCAGTAAAGCTCGCGCTACTAGATTCCTTCAACGCTATGACCGTTGGGCTGCTAACAACAGCAGCCAAGCTCAGGTATTGAGGCCATGGTAGCAATCCCCAAAATACAGGCAGCGCTTGATAAGACGCGACCAGATCCCATCGCCACCAATAGATCGGGACACCATCCACTTGCAACTTGAAAGTTCCTGATCATTTCTCGTTTTCGTGACTTGTAGCAATCGACCAACCTTCCTCGCGTGAACAATGACACACCCGACGTTCCCGCTGTACGGCTATGAACGGTTCTTCGCCATGGACCCTGGTGCTAGCTCCAAACTCGCGCACGTAGCAACTTTACGTGGAGACATCCCAGGGCTCCTGCAGTATTTACCTCAGGCAGTTCTACAAATCTTCAACAGGCACCCGAAGATGCGCGCTGTGGTGCTGCCGGGGAGTGCTCCGCAGAAAGTCATGATTTGTGCTCCGCTAGCGGATGTCTCGGAGCTCAAGAGCATCTTCACCGTGCACGAGTGCTCTGCAGATGAGGAGGAGCGTGCTGAGCAAGAGCGGATTGATGCTGCAATGGACATCTCGTCCGTCTCCGCTTTTGTTCCACCGACCACTCCGCAGCTACGTTGGATGGAGTTCGTTCAGACCGAGTGTGAGAAGCCTTTGGACCGTGAAAAGGTCTTCCCGTTTTACCTTATCGTCCGCGTCGATAACTCCACGAAGACGTTCGCGCGCCTCATCCTGTTCGCGGATCATTACATGTCGGACGCCACCTCGGGTGTAGCCATTCTCCGCGAGATCCTCCAGACCGTTGCCAAGCTCAGTGGCTCGTCAACAGTAGAGCTGCCCAGTCAGCTACCTCTGCGGGAGTCTTTGTACGAGGCCACGCACTACGTGAACGCGTGGATGAACGTTGTGCACGAAGCAGTCTCCAAGTACGTGATGCAGCCGCTGATGAACTTCGACACAAACGCATTCGTGCCGCTGCTGCCTATTCAAGCGGAGTCACAGCTCGATTTTGCCGGATCGCCGCCGAATCCGCCCAACCAAAGCTCCTCCTTGTTCGCACAAGGCTCGGAAGCTACCATGCGAAGTGCCATGGCACGCTGCAAGGAAGAAAATGTAAGCCTACAAGGCGCAATCGTCGCCGCGACAACCATGGCCTACGGATTGACGAAGCACGATGGCAAACTCCGCGAATGCACCGAGCCGCTGCAACTTCGCCTGGACGTCCTGGGTGACATGCGCCAACACGTGGCCTTGAACCCGGTCAAGCGTGGACTATTTGATTCATTTCTGCCGCAGACAACAGGACGCAATTGCGAGACGCCCGTAGGTTTATACTCAACCCCGGCTCAACTTGTGTTCATGACGAGCGAAGGCGTTGACCCGCACGGAATGTCATTCTGGGATGTCGCGCGTAAAGCCGACCATGAGTGGGAGTGCACAGTCCTCGGACACGAGCTCAAGATGCAGTCCATGTTTGTCAACGAGGTGCTCAACGCGGAAAACAGGACTGAGTCCGGACTGTGCGTGGCCAACTGTGCGCTCAACGACGTTACTCTGTCGTACTTGGACTGCTCGGATGCCGTGTCTTTGCCATTCCCAAGCGCATTAGCACTCGGCAGCAATAGCGTGACTGTGGAAGACCTGCACGTGTACAACTCGCACCCCTCTTTGAGTTCGACCAGCAAGCTATTCGTCACTGCTCTCTCGCACTTCAACTACGCAATGATGTACAAGCTGGAGCCCGACGTCGCGCAGAAACTTTTCGGCTGGATGGTACGATGCACGGAGCACATTGGTGAATACCGCGAGCAGGATACATTTGCACAGGCGGCAGATTGGCTCGCAAGTGGAGCTGCACCGGTTGTACCGGACGAGGGGGTGTCTGGAATGTTGGAGATCACCGTTGAAGCTGCTGCATCCAGTAGTGTTGCTGCGGTGGCCGTTGTCATAGATGGCCCTGATGTGAGCGAAGCAGGAAGCATTCAACAAGATGTTGCGTGCTAGAGTACTCATGCTCTTGGTCATTCTGTACGCACCCCCTCTCTGCAGCTCCGTAGCTAACCCCGAAGCAGAGGTCGGAATTAAATATTGCAATACAGTAATTAATTGGTTTCCAATAAACATATTTATTATTGAGCCTTTCTGATTCCAATACAATTTTATATTAGGTCAATATTGACAATAAATATGGCAAAAGAACTCTGGGTAGAAACCGGATCCCCACCAACATCACTTCCGAGCTCCGAATACATTAACAATACAGTACTCCACACTACTACCGTACCAACTAGAAACTACTGCCAGGAGAGCACTTCTCCAGACCATTTCAGGGGCCATCAGCACTCCGAACTGTTGAGAGCTCACAACTTCATCTTCCATGTCGTCAACAAACAGACCTCCGCCTTCTTATTCACCAAGTATACTACATCCTCTGAAAGTAATGTGTCGGACTTTGTGGGTCCGAACCTGTACACTTTACAATTCATCTATGCAAAAAATGAGTGAATCAGGCGACGTCTACAACTTTGTCGACTGGGTATGGTTGCCGCGCCCAACCTGGCAACCCGCAGCTGACTTGCCCCATTACCACACTCGAAACGGAGGCGTTGGGTGCGGAGTGGCCAGTCGATCGCAGAGCTAGAATTCCAACAGGTGTCTACAGGAACCAGCGGCAGAAGTAGTACAGAAAATCGAAAATAATCACCAATACAATATAAATTTCGGCAATATTTATTATTGATTGGCACCGAATTGCCGTTTTTATTATGGGGAAGTCTGCCTCACAATACAATTTGATACGTATTGGCGGACCTCTGCCTTGAAGAGCCCACAGATTATTTGACTAAGTAATTCAAATCAATATCATACATACTTCGTCAGTCACATGCGCGGATATTGTGTCCCGCGTGTCGCTCCCTTGTGAATCGTTGCTGATTTCTCATCGTTGTGGTGGATGGTAGGCCGCTTGATGAGGCTCATACCAAGCTAATGGAATCCAGAGAAGTCACGGGGACACGCATCTTGGCACCAGGCATGTCATACTGTTTGCAGGCACCGAAGAGCTGCTGAAGGGGCTTGTCACCAAAACTCTCAGCTAATTGAGGGTCGTCGAGCACATCGTTCACCAGACAATAGGCGTCGTGGTTGCCGCTCCAACTCACATAACGCGGCTCGAAGGTGCCAAGCGGCACTGAGAGGTAAGGGAAATCTGAGTACCAAGACTCGTACGTTGGAACGTAGCCGTTAAGCGTAGAAACTTGCGAGGCTGGCACTTCGCTTTGCTTGGCACGACCACCGAAGAAGCCACTTGGGAGTTTGCCCACTATGTACCGCATGCAGATGCGGTAGAGCGACTTGAGGAATACAAAAGCCACCACCATGCATGTGACATCGAGGATGATCCAGTACAAAATATCCATGAGATTTCGCTGCTCCTCCGTCGGGTACTCGTCACGCAGGAACGGAAGAACGATGTGCAACGTGTTGATAAGAGAGTCGTATCTTGACTCCGTTTGTGTCTTGGCAGCTTTCACTTCACGTTGAGTGGCGTGGTCAAAAGGCCAACCATTGTACCAGTGACCCATCATGATGAGTGACACTAGCACAACGAGCAGTAAATGGTATCGGGAAGCGCGCGCTAACAAGCCGTCGTATCGCGGTGGTGTCTTCCACTTGCGCAGCAGGCAGTATTTGTCGACCCAGTAATTTACGAGTAGTGACAAACCCGTGATAAGGAGTCCAGTGGGCAGCAGTGACTTGAAGAACAGTGCAATGCCCACTGACTTGGTGATCTGGGTATACCGCTCAGCTAGCTTCCAATACGCGCCGGAATAGTAAGAATTGAGCTTGCGTTGTGTCTTCGCTCTCGGCCCGTAAAACCATCGATAGAACTTCTCAAACGGGCTTATAAGCTGGATCACAGGCGCAGTCACAAGGTTCGCAATGAGCAGAGCTTGAATTTGAAGCAGATTTTCCTGCGACAGGATGTCGGTGAAGTCCATGAGCAGGTAAAGCACGACAGCACCGTTAAACCCACGGAAGAGCAACAGCTTATTTAGCGTAGACAACTGCTCGCGCTCTTTCGTCTGGTGCTGCTCAAGCCGGTCCACATAACTCAGTAGGCGACAACCGAAAAGGTCCGTCACCGCCAACGTGTACGCTAGGATGAAAAGCCTTCCGCGGCGCTTGCTATCGGGCTCTGTTTCGTCGCCGATATAGTCATTTTTGAGCCACCGCGCGAGGTAGTACACACCAGTCATCATACCACCCATGATGGTCATCGTCAGCGCCTGTTGCAATACTCGTCGCTGCCAACGCACCCCTGTGCTCTTCCACTGCACAGAAGAGGGCTCAACTGCCTGCTCCACGTGCAAAATATTAGTACCTCGAAAGCGTAGTCTATTTGACAACCCCGTGCTTGTCCAGTCGAGCACCGTAGAGCACAACCCGATTCGAGTTTCACGCAGACATCGACGTTGTGCCTCCTCCATCTCAAACGTGACAAATACCGACCAAACACGGTAATTGTCATGTTCCAACATAGCAGCAATGCGACGACGTAGTGCATCCAGCTCTGCGTTCCAGTACGTCAAGTCGTAGCCACCCAAGCCAGTCTTCTGTCTCAACCGACGTAGCAACGACTGCTCCGGTGCCGTCTTGGTCGGATCTGCAGCGTTTTCCAGTGCCAAACGCACAATCTCCGGGTCCGCCGACTCCATCTTGATCATGTCCTCCATGTACCTCTTCTGGGCCAACGCCGACAGCAACCGATGGTTGTCCACGCACACCGTTACGAACTTGACTCGACCGAACTGCGCGAAGAACCGTTCCCACTCGTCCGGACTCCACGCATTAGCGTTTGGGTCTTTCACCACCACTGAGTAGTCGGACGGGGTCTGCTCCAACGCGTCCAAGTGAGCTTTATCCCTCGTCTGCATGATCCCCACCACCAAACAATAAACGGCCAAGATGGCCAACCCGATCATGTCCACGTGCAGCTGCGTCATGACCAACGGACAGTCGTTGATCGTCACATTGCGGACCTCATTGCCGTATGCACTTGTGTCGATTGCAGTCACTTCTCGAGTACAGGCGGCTGTCCCTAAGATCCGAAAATCCAAAGCTCTGGAATTTAAACTTCCGGAATAAGTCGACGACAAGAAGTAGACGATGCTGGGTGTTGACACCGCCGCCAATACAAACAGCAAGATACTTAGCTGCAGCAACATACGGAAGTACAGCCCTAAACCGATGCCGAACACTGAGAGATCGGAGAGTGAAGTGCCACACACAGGGAATAATTCGCTGCCGGGAGCGTCTTCGCCCATGTCCACGAGGCGAAAGGCGCCGCCAGCCTCTTTGTCACGGATGCGGTGCGGCAGAATCACGTCGTAGAACCATTTCCGGGCCACAGACACGCTCGGACCGTCGTCCGGAGCCGTCACGCTCAGCCGCGCAGCGGTGATCGAGCGCCCAGGCTGCTCCATTATGCTGGCCAAATGTGAAGCGTATCAGATTGATAATATCTCAGTGGATATTGTGTTGCGATACACCAACTAGCGAAAATCCAATGGCAAGGATAGACTAGGATAGCGCTTGCCAGGCAAATTGCTTTGCTACGAGCTCCAGTGAATGGAAACTGATTCATACTGCTCGTGCATGTTCTTGAGTTTTTTAATTGCTCCCCCCCCGTGGACCGTGCATCGAAAGTGCCATTGCAAGCGATCTTCTCAACACGGTTGAAAGTGGTGTAGGAGGTCAAGCTTCATGTACTCGATGACGAGCATATAACATGTTGCAAGAATTAAACAAGACGTCCCGTCTCGTCTTATAGGAATACGCGGTGACCAGCGCTAGGAGAAGTGCATCAACGCATTCAACAAGCTTGTGCTCTGTTCAGCACCAGAACTGGTTGCACAGTGCAACACCTTGCTGATGTGAATCAAGTCTGATACCAAAAAAATCAGGTGGATTACATACAAAACTCAAGTCAAAGTAACGTGCGGAAGTTATAGCCAATCACTAGCATCGGTCTAGGGGTTCGCGAGCCAATAGTACCACCATGGGTACGCTTTTGCCCTCCATTGTCAAGGATATTGTTGCCACTCTTTGATTTGCCTACCACCGCGCAAGTCAAGCTTCGAGACCTCCAAGATGCTGGGAGCCAAGACCGCTGCCTTCGCCGCCGTTGCGACGCTGGCCCTCGCCAAGACGCAGGCCGAGACAGCTGCCCACCTGCGCGTGCGCGTTCACACCAAGTCCACGTGCCCGAGCGGGCAGGAGAGCATCGCCGTGGCTGGCTGGAGCGCGGATGGCTGCGTCGCCTCTGGAAACGTGTGCGTTGCCAACGTCGACGGCGATTGCCCCTCGGGTGCCCACTGCGCGTGGCTTGACACGGGCGTGTTTGGTTGCAAGGACGGTGCTGAAGAGGCTGCTAGCTTCGCTGGCTGTACTGGCATCGAGCAGACCATTGGTGTTGTGGGCTGGGACCACGACGGTTGCATTGACTCGGCCAACGTGTGTGTGGCCCAGGTGAGCAACGGCGAGTGTCCGTTGGGAGCTGCATGCCAGAAGCTGGACACGGGTGTGTACGGCTGTGTCGCTAGCTCCAAGAAGCACCACCACCACCACAAGTCGCACCACAAGGCGACGGCGACGTGCTCGAGCGGTCAGGAGAGCATCGCCGTGGCCGGCTGGAGTGCGGACGGCTGCGTCGCCTCTGGAAACGTGTGCGTTGCCAACGTCGACGGCGATTGCCCCTCGGGTGCCCACTGCGCGTGGCTTGACACGGGCGTGTTTGGTTGCAAGGACGGTGCTGAAGAGGCTGCTAGCTTCGCTGGCTGTACTGGCATCGAGCAGACCATTGGTGTTGTGGGCTGGGACCACGACGGTTGCATTGACTCGGCCAACGTGTGTGTGGCCCAGGTGAGCAACGGCGAATGTCCGTCGGGTGCCTACTGCTCGCTCCTCGACACGGGTGTGTACGGCTGCGTTGCCAGCTCTAAGCACTAAGTGGAGTTCGCCATTTTTGGCTGGTAAGGACTCGAGAGCACTCCTCATCGTGCATTCGAGTCGTTTTGTAAGTACGATGGCACTTCGTAGTGCTTTCGTTCTGTATATGATCTATAGCAGACAATACAAAACATCATTTGCAATTTGTTTACTGAGGAGTGTGCGTACATTTACGAATGTCAATTATTGAAGTTGAAGTTTAACAATCACTCTTGGTGCAAAATAATCATGCTGCATTGAAAGAAACTCGCCCGATTTAGTCGAGTGAATCGATTTCTTTTTTGCCTTCCTCCATCAACTATGCAACGTTTACGACGAGCAGGGGCCGTCCGCTTTCTTGGCGATATTTCCTCCCGGGTTGTTGCAGCTGGCGACACCCAACTTGCACGAGTTGCTGTAAGTGACGCCGTCGGTTCCGCAAACAGGGTCGTACTCGTCAGGGCAAGCCTGGTCACACGTAGAGACAGCAATACTGCTGCTTCCCGACGAAGCGATGGAACCCGTGGCGCTGGCGCTGCCGGACGAGGCAAATGGGTCCTTGTAGCCCGGCATGCCAGGGAAAAGTTCTGGGCCGATGCCCATGATCAAAGCAGGGTTTATCGTGGAGATCGACTTTTCGGGACCCGGAGCCTGGTTCGCAGGGTTTACTTTGGTAAGGGTGGCGGGGTCGACAGTGATGGTATCTGTGGCTGCGCAGGTGCTCACAACCACGACTGCGGCGAGAATGACTCCAGCGACAAGCTTCATGCTTCAAGGACTTCGTCTCGGGAGTGAGGTGTGCTGTACTTAGACAATTGAAGAATGGCCAGACACAGCCCTGCGTTTTTGATTGAGCTGCGCCTTGCGTTTGGAATTCGGCCCCCATCCACACGTCAATGCATTCATGATTATCCGGAAAAGTGTGATGACGGTGGCAATGGAGATTATGAATTTCCTGATGAGACTCTCCAAATGATGCCGGACTCGAAACAGAACTATTGCAGCCTCGGGCGGAACGAGCCGAGCTCGAGCCCGGGCTCTCTCGCACGAGCTGGGCTCCCTTGTGACCTACAGCTTGACTTCAATATTGTATGGGTGGATCATACGAGCCCCCAATAGGGCTCTCAAAAATCGCACTTACCGGTAAATCAGAAGAGCCTTGATTCCATGATTCCGGGCTCGCCTGAACCAAGGCGAGCCCGCATACCGTACGGTAATCGGATTTAGGGCTCGGCTCGTTCCACCGTGATTGCAACAAGTGTGTGCGGGTTGCTACATGTACACAATGTACATATAGATACAAGATACCGAGGGGATTGTCTGTACATGTATGATATATAATATATCTGCCATACATGTACTGACAATCCCCTCGGTAGGAATACCCAGACGTGCATCCGCTCAACAGGAATTTGACAGCACTTACTTTAAGTGAGTATTCCTTCAAAAGGAAACGATGCTGCTGCACTGACCAATATGACTGACGCCTTCCCCCCCGCCTAACATCACCAGGGTGCGACAGTCACTCGATGCTGGCGTTTACAAGCTACATGTACAGGCGCCGTCAGATTCAGCCCAACTTGAGGCAAGCCAAACCATGGATATGGGTATTAGTATAATACATGTACAACAATCCCTTTCCTCCATATCGGCGGCTACAATCACTTTAGCGTAAAAGTTAGGGCTGCTACGATATGTATCTACGACAACCTTTTCGTCAGACGAAAAGGCAAAAGGCGGTTGCAGTGGGCTGAAGTACATGTTTAAAGTAGGATGCCATATTTCTTAAGGAAAATATGGGCCAAGTTATCCTGGGCTGCGATTTCCAACAGCACGAATGGATGCATCGGAGGTCGCCTAAATAAGGGTACACACCATACCGTTTCGCTTAAATGATAATGTATTTTATATTAAAATACAATGTACACCCCAATGTGGCGCTACATGTATCACTATTAATACCGAGGGGATTGTCTGTTGTACATGTTATGTACAACGTCCCAGCTCAATAGAATCATCCGATTTGACACGAGCAGGCGGCGTGGGAAAACTTGACTCAAATTACTTGAGTTCATGCATTGTAAGCTTACGGTACGTTTTGGCGTCTGTCGCCTCTAGCTGCCAGGTGACGAGGCTCTGCCGAACTATTTGTGACAAAGTCACGACAAACGATATGAGTTTGGATGGGACGCACACGCGTGAGCCTCGATTTGAGCTTGTGCTTTACAGAACGTGTGCTGCTGGAATTCCAAGTACACATGTAAATTCTATGTAGAGCTGTTGGCTGCGTCATTGTGCAAGTGGCCATGCCGTAAATTCTCTATTGGAGATCCATTTGAACTTACCATATAACTAACAGACTTTTGATTAGCTCCCAAATTTATTCCTGCTCCCTTTTAAAAACAAATGACCCCGTTCCTATTATTGTCAATTCCGTCTAAATTTGCCGATGTTAGCCGGTTGACTGGACGGCCCCAATACAATTCTCAAGTCATTTACGACAATCGACCGCAGCAAAAACATATGTACTTGGAATTTCACTCAAGTCCGATTTCGTTTTGATAATGTGTTCATAGTCAATTGAAGTGATTTGGCCGATTTGGGCGAGTTGTTCGGCGGTTTCGCTCTACATGTATCGGTAAAAAAACCTGCGCGGAAAGTTCGAGTAGAACGCGCAATTTAGGTTGATGTTACATGTAAGGCACACCTCATTTTGGTGTTCTGGAACACGAGAGCAAAAATTGTAATGGGCCACTACACAGGAGTGGCGACAATAGCAATATACTTCGAAGTACTGTACTTTACAGTCTGTACCGGTATATATATTAGATAATACACGTAGTTCAACTCTACCAAATGTGCTTGCTTTTGCTGTTCGATTCCAAACAATACAAACCAGCCGTCCATCATCTGAAGCGGAGGAACGACAACCCTACAAGAAGCAGGTTCATTCTGTTTACCGGTATTCTTCGACTGAATCAACTGCTCGAGCCACAATCGCGACAATCATCAGGATAAGCAAATGGATAGGGCGACGCTGCAATGCGGCATAGCCAATGACCTTGGATGTAAACACAATACACGTGTGACGGTACCAGGGCCAGCACTGGACTCTCCGAATCCATTCTCAAATTCGCAAAGAGCAGCGCACTCACTCCACCCCCCACCGGTATCTCTGAATCGAAATACGTAATGAAGTTCGCCGCTGGACTTGTGCTCGCCGCCGTCGCCATCGCCGGCACCGCCGCTGCTGAGTCCACCAACACGCTGACCGTCGACCCGGCTACCCTCACTCACGTAGACCCCGCCACGATTGTCGGCCTTGGCCCTGCTGTTCCTGCCGGAAACAACCCCAAGGTCAAGAAGGCTATGGAGGAACTGGCCGGCTCACACAGTTCTTCTGGCAGCGGTAACTACTACACCATCAACCCCCGCACGTTGCCTACCAAAACAATTGACCCCAAGTATCTTGGTGGTCTGGGCCCTGCAGTTCTCCCTGGCATGCCGGGTTTCGGCAAGAACGAGAAGGCCAACAAGGCGTGGAAGGAGTTTTTATCGCAACAGGCATCTCACAGCGGAAGCGCCGCCTCTAACTGTGCCCAGGTTTGCCCCCAACAGTACGACCCCGTGTGCGGAAGCGATGGTGTCACATACAGCAACTCGTGCTTCCTGGGCATTGCCAGCTGCAACAACCCTGAGAAGCACATCACTAAGGCTTCCGATGACGCCTGCTCAAAGCAAACCACTCAGAACTAACTCAAGAAATCGGTGTTCAGGGATTCGTTAGCGAGAGCATAACCCGCGCCGTATCACCATCCCAAGTCAATACACACCTTTTTGTGCCTGTTCTTGCTTCTCTGGGCAGCTTTCGGATACGCGGCCGTATTTGTCTTTGGCCAAAGCGTATTCCGACAGAATTCTGGAATCATAAGGAATTTGATTTTACTTAAGCACTGAAACTTTAGCCAACTAGGTTGAATCTGTACACGCATAAACCAAGAAATACACCGGGTTGTACGCGATCCGGTTTTAGGCGGAAAATCTGGCTGCAACTAAGGAGTTTACAATATCAAGATAGCGTGCAATCAACCACAGTGAAACCATCACGATTACATGTCGTCCGTGGATACAGTAAGCCGACCTTCAAATTTACTTCAAAAAGTATGGATACCTAGAAAGGGTATAATTACTGCGCTCATTGACTTTATTGCTTCCTTGGATGGAGTAGAGTTATCCAACAAATTCAACACGTGTTAGTGAACAACGCACGCAGCTCTACAGGAATATTGCCAAAGTTGCAACCTGGGCACATTCATTACCGAGCGCATAACAAATTGACAGACACTTGAGGATCTAGCCAGGAATGACAGGAAAAGCAAAACGATTGTCATGAGCAACGTTCCCTGGTGTACGTCCAATACGACCTTGACTAATGAAAGCGGCGAAATGGACTCGGTATGCGGCGAAAGTTAATGCGCGCTATTCCTTAGCCTTAAAAGCGATTACCAATAGTACTTGCGAATAGAAAACATAGGAATGCAGCATCCAAGCCAAAGTAAATCAAGTATACTCAATAACTACATCACTTAGAGTTTTTGTGGAACTAGACGTGCACATGACCGAAATGCTGACTGTTTAAGCTACAACGCTTGTCTTCGTATTACGCGAAGAAGTTTTATTGTTTCAGCGCAAAGAAAAAACTACTAAAATTATGGGGTCAGGCGTTGATGTACAAAAGATCCCTGCGGCGCCCGGCGCGCTTTGTCAGCGAATCAAGTCGTACAGTAAGAAAAAGCGACAGCATGCTACAATATCGGAGATCTTCCACGATTTCAAAGGCACCGCAGATGTCGCTGAGCGCTTCATGAGTGCGGAATCGAGTGCGGACTTGGATGTGGGATGCAAAATTGCAAGTTGAAAATGAAATGAGAAGGGAAACTTCAGAAGACAAGTTAAACTTTTCTTTCTCGTCATTCGAAGAAAGAAATTGCGTTTGAATTGAATGAACTAGGTGGTGCAGTGGACGTAGGCAGGCAGAAAATGACGTGTCGGGGTTATTCTTTATTTCGGTGGTGGTTTGAGCTCGTTGCAGATGGAGATGGAAAAGTGCGTAATGTTCTCTCAGAGCGTGGAGTCATGTTGCTGGTTAAGTTCTGGTACCACCTCCTGCTGAACCTCTATTACGAGGTATAAGAGGGGGCTCTGCTAAAGTTATGGTGGACTTCCTCTAACGAAAAATTGAAGTGGTCATACAGATAAAGAGGCAATAGGGCTTTCACAAAATGGTTTTGCATGCATTGAAGTGTTGAGCTCAGTGACGGGGTGGGGTAGCATTTCGATCTCAAGCTAAATGAGTCAGAGATCGACATACTGAGTTAGTTCGTTGGGGGTTGATTGGAGCAGGCGTCGTCGGGGGTCTTCGTGATGTGTTTCTCCGGGTAGTTGCAGCTGGCGACGCCCAAGGAACACGAATTTTGGTACGTAACGCCATCGGAGCCACAGACAGGGTCATAGTCGTCGGTACAAATTTGCGTGCACTTCTCAGTCGGCACCAATGTGGAGTTGGTTGAGTCGGCGAAGGTGCCGGCGATGACAACGGCAGCGACGAGCACAAGCCCAGCGGCAAACTTCATTTTTACTTCGATTCGGGAGTGGCATGTGCAGCGCTTTGCAAATTTGAGAATGGCTTGGAGCTCCTACTACTTCGAAGAACTGCATTATCTTGCAGTTGCTTGTTCCCCATCCAGGGTCGTAGCAAACTGCGCCACGCACAAGATCGCCCTACCTCACTGTAGATGTAGGATTGTGAGCACGAATAGATGCAGACGAACAATGATCAGGACACAGGATTCATACAACACAATATATGTACAGTATTTAGACGGCTTCAGCTGATGGTTTTGCAGGATTGTCGTTTACACCGAATGCGTGGCTTGTAAACGGGAGTAAACTTTGTACTGTACTTCACGGGTCAACAAGTCTTCGAGAGTGTCCAGTTTAAACAGAAAATTCCTACCGGACCGACACATTTAACACTGGATTTCACAGGAGCCTGTGATACGAAAATATAATAGACGGTTCAGGCCTCATGAATAAAGTAGGTCCAACGTTTTGATAGCTCAAATAAGTCGACAATATTCTAAGGATAACGAAGGTGTTAACGTGCCAAAGGCATACATAGTTACACCGTTCACCCTAATTAATCGTGCCACGACTATTTACGGTGTATGGCTGGAAGCCGGAGCTCGCGTATTTTGAAATATGTTTTGCACAAACCTGGCTTAGCGTTAATGAAAAACAAATACGTATCGCAAAGTAGCTCGCCGAGATCTATCAGAATCCGACCTCTTTTTTATGATTTGAGGCAGAAATGGCAAAGCTGTGGGGTGATTATCAACGGTGCACGACAATTTAGCTCACACGACTAATTAGGGTGAACGGTGTACCGAGATATGATCCAGCGACACGCCATCCAAGCCGAAATGCCCCGTATTTATTCTGGATAGCTGAGGTCCAAATTACAATTAACCAAAAAAGAAGTTCTCTGGATACTTTCGAAAACCGTCATGTACCTTCTATAAATGTATATTTGGATACCTTCGTAGTTTCGAGAAACTGGTATGGATGAATATCGTGAAGGTGCCGACGAATAATATTGACTTGGTTTCACTATGTTTGTATTGGACTGCAACCCGCTTAATGGCCAATGAGATAAGATCTAGCGACTTATCTTCCAATGAGGATGCATAGGGTAGGGGAATTCATTGCCGACGCCGTGCCGACGTATACTGTAGGCAGGGGGAACATGATATGCAAGAGGGCAATACGAGCCACCAGTTCAATTTAGATCATTCACATATTTTCGCTCGTGCCGACAGAAGACTTAAAACCACTATGAGTCTCCAAGACCTCGCAGCGAGCACTACAAACAGCTACCAACGCATTCTACCGATTCCTCGCGGCTGAAGGTGTCTCCATGCCTTTCATCACGACCTCCCTCCTCAGCGACGAGAGTGGGTCTGTGTTCGTGAAACTCA